>QRFJ01005851.1:0-94472 GCA_006176705.1 Cocos nucifera
AGGCTTCAAGCGGAGACCAAAGCGGATCGGGCCAAGGTCAATCATTGAAGTGGCCTCAGAGCACAAACTGAAGGGAAATCCTGATTTCCCGGTCCAGGTTCGTTCAGATCTGATTAGATCAAGAGATATATTTAAAAATTTTCTCTTGATCTCAATCAGATCTTGATATGTTTCAGATCTGATTCTTATTATTTTAATAAATAAAATAAAATAAGATAAATTAAATCAAATTATATTACCTGATTTGGGGTAATCCTATTATCCTTAGATGATCCTGATTGCAGCGGGAAGGTTCTGGATCTTAGCCACGCAAGCGCCTGCCTCTACCGGTATCCACTCGGGTGGTCTTGGAGGATCCTCTTCTTCTATCACACCTCCAAAAATAGATCTGGATTCTGATCTGGAGATCTTCAAAACTCTTTTGAAGATCTGCAGTTGTCCTTTGCAGCAGCGCAACCTTCTTGCTTTTGATCGCCTTTCTTGATCTTGAATCGCACCAATCTAAATCCAAAACACTTTTGGAATGGAGAGCAAGGGGAGAAGAGACTATGGCGGAGAAGGAGGGAGAGGCATCCTTGGGGCGTGGGAAATTCTCTTTCACTTAGAGATTAGGGTGGGCGCAGAGGTCTTATTTATAGACCTCTTGTTGATCCAACTCCTCTTCCTCTCAACCAATCACAACCCTTTGTGAAATCAGATCTAAATCTGATTGGTTGGAATAGAGACCCTGGATTCCTCCTTAGAGGGCGCCTAAGACCAGTCAAACTGGATTCTTAGTAGAACTCTGATTGGAATCCAAAAGGGAGGTGGAGTCCTTGTCCAACAAGGACTCCTAGGCGCCTCCTACTTGGGCTCACCCACCTTGGCGTGCGCCCTTCTCCTTGCCAGGTTCTGGCAGGGGAATCAAGCCCACCAGCTCTCCAATAGGTGCATTGACATGTGGTCAAAAGTCAAAGGTCAATGGTCAACGTTTGACCAGTCAAAGGTGACTTTTGACCAAAGTCAAAGAACAAAGAAATGCAGTGACCAAAAATGGAGGTAATGTCTACAAATAAGACAACTATTCGACTTGGACAACCTCCAGTCAGACCATATGAAGGCCTCTGATTGAGCACAACTCTCTTTGGCTCAGTCAGGACAACTTATTTATGATAGTAAAAGAAGAACGTTAGGTTCAATCGAGTGCTAGCACGATTTCCTTGAACCTAATTGAATCTCATTCAGATCAATTGAACTAGATCAGTTCAATGTGATCACCAGATTCAAACCCTTGTTTGTGTGACCCAGTTAGGTTCAGTTCTGTATTGTGTAATGGGATATGTCATGATCTCTATCATAGAATCATCGAAACTCCTTTCGATGGATCAGAACTCTTCTGATTCGAACAGCTAGAATGATCGATCATCTAAATCATTCTAATTGCTCCCAAAATCCACCAGTGACACCTAGCAGTATATGGTGGCAACCCATCAGAGTGAATGCGAACCTCTTGGTGCAGCTACCTATGTGATAAGTTCTTCTATCTTGAGCCCCGATCAAATTAGGGTTAAGGTGAACTCGTCAAACCTAGTCTCTGTCATATGATGTAATCATTCGATTCGAGTCCAATTGAAAATCTAAATAGAAACTCTTTTCTTTATTTCACTCTACCATGGCCATGGATTTCTGGACTTGGATTCTCATGATCATCAAGGGCCACTCCTCTACCACCGAGGTAGATAGATCCCATCTTGATGCAATCCAGTTCCTACAATGAACATGCTATAGCCAACATACACCTCAGGGTCCATATGGCTAGGAGACCGAGTAATGGTGTAGTCAAACTATAACACCCTCAAGGTGAACTGCGATGCATCTCAGGTCAAAGAACCAGACACACTACTGGAGCATCGAGTCAGTCATTGACGAAGAAGGTAGACTCCCTAATGACTACTCGAGGTGGTCACGCTCAGTGCCCTCGTTCTCTAACGAGTACTGTACTCTCGCTCCGTGTCTCCACCGTAGACTCAAGACTCATCTACTAAAGAAAGCGATCGTACACAACCTTTCCGGATCAATCACCATCCTCGTGATGATCCTATGGTCGGGAGCTGTTTATGAGTTAATAATGATTATTCATGTCTTAAATTTTCAACTCTTGAAAATATGAATTATCATTACCATTAACTCAAAGGATGTATCACAGACACTAAATACACATGTGTGATAGAAAATAACCCATTTCATTAATTATAGTCAAAATTATAATTTTGCCCCTAGAAGTGTATTACAAGTGTCAGCCAATTCTGGCTTCTAGGGCACATATATCTAATAATCTCCCACTTGTCCTAAAGCCAATTGGCTACAAGTCTAAGTCCCATCTTCTCAAGGTGGGCTTCGATCTTCTGCTGGCCCAACGGCTTTGTAAGTGGGTCTGCCACATTATCTGTGGAGTTGACTCTCTTGACCTCAACGTAACCTTTCTCAAGGTAATTGCGGATGAGATGGTATCACCGTTTGCTTGGAACTCTTCCAGCACAAACAGTCTGCCAGATGTCGACTTTCGATCATCTATATCGGACATGAAGTCCGAGTCTGTGTATCCCTGGACCAGGAGTTCTCCGTTACCAAAGACCAACATAATATCCTTAGTTCTTCTCAAGTACTTAAGGATACATTTCACAGAAGTCCAGTGTTCTTCACCTGGATTTGACTGATATCTGCTTGTGACACTCACAGCATGGGCTATATCAGGTCGTGTACATAGCATGGCATACATGAGGCTCCCTATCGCAGAAGATAAGGGATCGTGTCATGCGTTCTATTTCCTCAGGTGTGCTGGGCACATCTTCTTGGAAAGATGAATACCATGTCTGAAGGGTATAATCCCTCTTAGAGTTTTCCATACTAAACTTCTTTAGTACTATCTCTTATGTACATCTTCTGTGAAAGTCCTAGCATCCTATTCGGTCTATCCCTATAGACCTTAATTCTAGAATAAAGGATGCTTCACCTAGGTCTTTCATGGAGAATTCCTTGGACAACCACATCTTGACTGATGTCAACATGGGAATATCATTCCCAATAAGGAGGATGTATCCACGTACAATACGAGGAAGACAACAGCGCCCACTGACCCTTTTGAAACACATGGTTCCTCTTTCGTTTTTGATGAACCAAACTTTTTGATCACATCATTGAACAGTGTTTCCAGCTCCAGAGATGCTTGCTTAAGTCATATATGGACCTTTGCAGCTTGCAATCTTGTGATCAGTATCACTGGATGTGAAACCTAGCGGCTGTTCCATATAGATATCTTCCTCAAGATATCCATTTAGGAATGCCATTTTCACGTCCATTTGCCATATTTTCATAATCGAAATAGGCTGCAACAGCAAGCAATGTGCGGATGGATTTTAGCATAGCTATGGGAAAGGTATCCTGATAGTCAATGCCTTCATGTTGACTATAACTTTTGCCACCAGTCTAGCCTTGAATGTCTTCCACATTTCCATCTGCACCAATCTTTCTCTTGAAGACCATTTACACCAATAGGTACTATACCTTCTGGTGGATCTACAAGGTCCAGACTTGGTTTGAGTGCATCGAGTCGATCTCTGACTTCATTGCCTCAAGCCATTTCTCGGAGTCGATATCTGATATCGTCTCGTTGTGGTTTTAGGATCATCTCATGAGCACCATACCTACGAGGAACATTTTCTCTACGTCCTCTGAAATAATACCTAAGTATCTTTCAGGGGGATGGGAAACTCTTCCGATCTACGAGGTGGAGGAGGTAGTGTTCTTATTGGCTCAACCTGATTTGGTTCCACTTGGTCCTTAGCTCGTTCTGCTTGTGAGACTTTTCTCATCAAGCTTAATCTGCTTCCAACGCCACTATCTTGAATAAACTATTTTTCAAGAAATATTGGCATGTCGACTCACAATCACATTGTGGTCTTCTGGAATGTAGAAATAGTATCCTAATGACTCTTTAGATATCCATGAATCGAGCTCTAAAGGACCTAAACTTTAACTTGTCGCTTGTTGTCTTTTGACATGAGCCGGACAACCCAAATTCCTGAGGATGACTCAGACTTGGTTTCTTACCGTGCCATATCTCATACGGTGTGGTAGGAACGGTTTAGAGGGAACCCTATTCAGCAAATAGACTGAAATTAATAATGAATGTCCCAAAGAAAATCTGGGAGGTCTGTGAAGCTCATCATGGATCGAACCATATCCAATAGAGTCCGATTTCTCCGTTCTGAAACCCCATTGAGTTGAGGTGTTCCTGGTGGAGTCTATTGAGAGACTATGCCATTTTTCTTAAGATAGTTCTAGGAAATCCCGCTAAGGTATTCACCTCCTCGATCTGATCGAAGAACCTTAATGGGTTTTTCCAGTTTGTTTTTCTACTTCATGTCTGAATTCTTTGAACTTTTCAAAAGGCTTCAGACTTATGTCTCATAAGATACACATACCCATACCTAGACAGATCATCGGTAAAGGTAATGAAGTAGACAAAATTGCCTCTAGCCGGCACATCGAATGGGCCGCACACATCAGTATGTACTAGGGCAAGGAGATCTGTGGCCCTCTCCCCATGTCCAACAAAAGGGAGTTTAGTCATTTTGCCTTGAAGACAAGATTCACAAGTTGGATATGACTCAAAAGTCAATGGACTCAATAGCCCATTTTTCTCCAATTTGTTAATCCTATCTTCTGCTATATGACCTAATCTCAGGTGCCATAGATATCTGTCGTTTGGACTATCCCTAGGTCGTTTGGCATTCACGTTTTGCTCGAATAATGAGCATACCTCCAGAAGGACCTTCCTTCTTGTTCTTCAGGGTGGCCAGGTAAGTAGGGCAGTTCCGCTTCCAATGGCCGTCGCTGTTGCAATGGAAACACTTTCCTTTGCCATCGACCTTTTTCTTCGGTTCTGCCTTCTTCTTCTTTGATCCTTCCACCTTTTGCTTTTTCACAGACTTCTTTTTCTTTCCATAAGACTTTCTTTTGGAAGAAGTCCGTTCCATAGCAAGAACTGAGCCTTTAGAACCTTTCATAGAAAGCTCAGCGGTAACCAGCATATTCATCAACTCGGCCAAGGAATTTTGAAGTTTATGCATGTGGTAATTCATGATGAATTGCCCATATGCATCAGTCAAGGATTGCAGAATAATATCGTTCTGCAAGTCCAAGTCCAACTTCACACCGAGCTTCTCAAGCTCTTCCATGTCCTTGATCATTGTCAGACAGTGATCTTGGACTGACTGCCCATCACGCATCTTAGCCTTAAAAAGTCATTTTGTGACTTGATATTTGGCTGCGCGACTCTGTTCACCAAACATCTCCTGCAGGTGAGCCAACATTTGGCGAGCAGTCCCGATATCTTCATGTTGGCGCTGGAGCTCATCAGACATCGAGCCCAACATGTAGTATCTGGCCTTATTGTCTTCGTCAATCCATTTTTCCAGAGACGCTCTCTGTTCAGTGGATGGACGAGCTGGTAAGGTGGGAGGGTCCTGGTCCAAAACATGTGTTAACTTCTCTGAACCCAAAACAATTTTGTAGTTCCTGAGCCAATCTTTATAATTGGGTCCAGTCAGTCTATGTGTGTCTAGGATACGTGCCAGTGGGTTGGACGCAGACATTTTCCTGTAGAGAGTCAAAGATTCTAGTTAGATACTGTAATTTTGACTTGACCAATTTGTTTAGGGATTTTATTTTTAAACAAATTAGCTCCCACTATTTTCTCGGATCCCTACACTCCCTCTGTAGAGATGCGAAAATCTCCACGATTGATGATTTCTAGTGGGTGGTGCGGTCTCACCAACTGACTCATCACCTCACCTAACAGTTATTGGTGATGGGTTAGCCAATGAGTGAACAACTCTTGTTCAATGATTCTCTAATCATGGTGCACCCAAACTTGGTCTCTAATTCATGAATCTCACCGTATCCGGAATATTGATCCACTCCTTAGTTAAGTCAGACCCACCATTTGCATAGACTGGGTTCCTAATTGAGGTCTCTCACCGTATCCGAAATATTGAGCCCAACTCATCCTCCAGCCCATAGCATCCAATGCCTAATAGACATGGTTGCGTCTTCCCGGTGCAACTGAGCCACTGTATCCAGCCGAGAACAATCAACCCCGGGAAGGGCCCGCACATCTACAATGGTGGAAGACCTCAGACTTAATCTTTTCTTAGGGAGAATTGATTCAGGTCTCATTAAACTAGACTTGGCTTAGTCATAACAATTATGACTAACCTAGTGGCATGGGTTAGCTCGGATTATTGACCACCTCAGATCAGAACTGTGTCAACAGATATGGCCAGGTAAGTGAGACCGGTGGAAGGAATATGCCATTAACTCGTACAAGAACGCATTCAGGTCGAGTAGCTTCCAATTAAAAACCAGTCGGTCGTCTGTGCCAAACTTACCTTAGACACCAAATTGTTGAGTCAGAACCAATTGGGTTAGCCTACAATCCAGACTCTAACCTCTGAGCCTAATTAGGTCTTGCTTGATCGTGACTCGATCTTGACCCAGACTTAATCCTATTAGGCTGGTCAATTTAAGCATTGTTGATCCCATCTAACCAACTCTTGATTCGGTTTGATCAACCGCTTAGACCTAATTGAGCTACCCAAGCCCGAACCCAGTATTATGAATATGTCTTAGATCTGAAATTCTCAATTTTAGACCTAATTAATATTCCATAAACTTAATTCTTAATTAAGTAGGGTTCATAAACAAAATATGCACAATAAATCCTAGGGTTTCAGGATCTAGGGTTTTGCAGAAAGTAAGTTTTGGGTTTCTGATTAAGGACGAACACGCAGCACCCCTACACATCATAAGAACACCCCATCGAATGGGAAGAGAGGGCCTTTAAACCCTTCTTCGTTCTTATGACCGGACGGCCAAGAGGAACGCCTTAATCAGGAACATGTAAATACTACAAAACAGTTATTAGATCTATATCATATATCTCATATACAAATTTAGATCTAATCATGGCATATTTTGCATACATCTCATGTATCAAATCATGCATATTTTCAGATCTAAATTATCTCATAATAATCTAAAAAATTAGATTTAAATTGATCTAATCAAAATAAATTCTAATCTAGACAATTATGTAGAACTATTCTACAACTAGTCTAGACATGCATCAATCATATCTCATATGATATTTAAAATTAAATAATTTTTATTTGCTATTTATTTAGATGTTATTATAACACTTATAATATCAAAAAATAGTAAATAAGAAGATCTAAAATATGATTTAATCAGATTAAATCAAAGACATGCAAAACTATTCTATAGAACTATTCTATTCTAGAACTAGTCATGCATATCTTCATAATCTTAGATCCAAATCATTTAATTTTAATTTTTTCTGATTTCAGATCTGATCACATCTCATGTGACATCTGAAAATCACTTTATTTTCTAATTAAAATAAAATTTAAAATCAGATCTAAACAATTTTAGAACCATGGCTCTGATACCAGTTGAAGGGAAATCCTGATTTCCCGGTCCAGGTTCGTCCAGATCTGATCAGATCAAGAGATATATTTCAAAAATTTTCTCTTGATCTCAATCAGATCTTGATATGTTTCAGATCTGATTCTTATTATTTTAATAAATAAAATAAAATAAGATAAATTAAATCAAATTTAATTTACCTGATTTGGGTAATCCTATTACCCTGTAGATGATCCTGATTGCAGCGGAAGGTTCTGGATCTAGCCACGCAAGCGCCTGGCCTCTACCGGTATCCACTCGGGTTGGATCTGGAGATCCTCTTCTTCTCTATCACACCTCCAAAAATCAGATCTGGATCTGATCTGGAGGATCTTCAAAACTCTTTTGAAGATCTGCAGTCGTCCTTTTGCAGCAGCGCAGCCTTCTTGCTTTTGATCGCCTTTCCTTGATCTGAATCGCACCAACCTAAGTCCAAAACACTTTTGGACGTGGAGAGCAAGGGGAGAAGAGACTATGGCATGGAGAAGGAGGGGAGAGGCAGCCTTGGGGCGTGGGAAATCTCTCTTTCACTTAGAATTAGGGTTGGGCGCAGGGTCTTATTTATAGACCTCTTGTGATCCAACTCCTCTTCCTCTCCAACCAATCACAACCCTTTGTGAAATCAGATCTAAATCTGATTGGTTGGAATAGAGACCCCTGGATTCCTCCTTAGAGGGCGCCTAAGACCAGTCAAACTTGGATTCTTAGTAGAACTCTGAATTGGAATCCAAAAGGGAGATGGAGTCCTTGTCCAACAAGGACTCCTAGGCGCCTCCTAACTTGGGCTCACGCCACCCTTGGCGTGCGCCCTTCTCCTTGCCAGGTTCTGGCAGGGGGACAGGCCCCCACCAGCTCTCCAATAGGTGCATGACATGTGGTCAAAAGTCAAAGTGTCAATGGTCAACGTTTGACCAGTCAAAGGTAGACTTTTGACCAAAGTCAAAGAACAAGAAATGGCAGGTGACCAAAAATGGCAGGTAATGTCTTACAAATAAGACAACCTATTTCTGACTTGGACAACCTCCAGTCAGACCATATGAAGGCCTCTGATTGAGCACAAACTCCTTTGGCTCAGTCAGGACAACTTATTTATGATAGTAAAAGAAGAACGTTAGGTTCAATCGAGTGCTAGCACGATTTCCTTGAACCTAATTGAATCTCATTCAGATCAATTGAACTAGATCAGTTCAATTGATGATCACCAGATTCAAACCCTTGTTTGTGTGACCCAGTTAGGTTCAGTTCTGTATGGTAATGGGATATGTCATGATCTCTATCATCGACATCATCGAAACTCCTTTCGATGGATCAGAACTCTTCTGATTCGAACAGCTAGAATGATCGATCATCTAAATCATTCTAATTGCTCCCAAAATCCACCAGTGACACCTAGCAGTATATGGTGGCAACCCATCAGAGCTGAATGCGAACCTCTTGGTGCAGCTACCTGTGTGATTAAGTTCTTCTATCTTGAGCCCCGATCAGATTAGGGTTAAGGTGAACTCGTCAAACCCTAGTCTCTGTCATATGATGTAATCATTCGATTCGAGTCCAATGTGAAAATCTAAATAGAAACTCTTTCTATTATTTCACTCTACCATGGCCATGGATTTCTGGACTTGATTCTCATGATCATCATAGGGCTACTCCTCTACCACCGAGGTAGATAGATTCCATCTTGATGCAATCCAGTTCCTACAATGAACATGCTATAGCCAACATACACCTCAGGGTTCCATATGGCTAGGAGACCGAGTAATGGTGTAGTCAAACTATAACACCCTCAAGGTGAACTGCCGATGCATCTCAGGTCAAAGAACCAGACACACTACTGCAGCATCGAGTCAGTCATTGACGAGAAGGTAGACTCCCTAATGACTACTCGAGGTGGTCACGCTCAGTGCCCTCGTTCTCTAACGAGTACCTGTACTCTCGCTCCGGTGTCTCCACACCGTAGACTCAAGACTCATCTACTAAAGAGAAGCGATCGTACACCAACCTTCCGGATCAATCACCATCCTCGTGATGATCCTATGGTCGGGAGCTGTTTATGAGTTAATAATGATTATTCATGTCTTAAATTTTCAACTCTTGAAAATATGAATTATCATTTCCATTAACTCAAAGAATGTATCACAGACACTAAATACACAGGTGTGATAGAAAATAACCCATTTCATTAATTATAGTCAAAATTACAATTTTGCCCCTAGAAGTGTATTACAAGTGTCAGCCAATTCTGGCTTCTAGGGCACATATATCTAACACAAACTGCAGAGGTTGATCACCTTCTAGAGGCATTGAGGAGAGAGGAGGAGACTTCTGTAGAGCTGCGAGCAGCCTTGACTCTTTTAGAGGACAAAAGGAAGAAGGCTGAAGAGGAGGTTGACGTCGAGAGGGAGTGGGCTGTCGAGGCCTTCAAGTCCTCTAAAGTAATGGAAGACATTAAGATTGTCTTTGCCTAGGAAGCTTTTTTGGAGGGATTTGAGATATGCATGAGGAGGTTTATGAAGAACTTCTCCGAAGTAAACCTCAACCTTCTGACAGAAGAGTCTAGTGATGAAGCCGGTCCTTCCAATGTTGGTGCCGCCTCTCCCATCATCGAACCTCCCCCTGAAGCTCAAGAACCTACGGCTGAACCTGAGGCCACAAGAAATGCACCAACCTTGCCTGCCACTAAACCGATCGAGGTCTAAAATTTTTGGTTAGTTGTACTTTTCTCTCTTTCTTTTTTTGTATACTCAAACTTTTTGAGAAATGAAAATGAACTCCTTTCCTCTTTTTATTTGTACTGTGGTAAATGTTATTCGGAGTTTCTTTAGTAACTGGGGTCAAGGCCCATCATCCCTGAGTAACATCAAGCCCTTGCTCCATGGGGTCCCTTTGAAACCCATAGTCAAGGATTTGAAGAGAAAAATTCATCATCTAAAAAAAAGGCTGAAGAAGATAGAGGATGAGTTCCAAAAGTCTAGGAAGAATGCTTCTGAGGCGATGATTGAAGTCACTCGCCTCCATAAGCTGCATATGAAGGATTCTACGAGCTTCAGCATCAGGAAGGACAACTTTAAGAGAGAGTTGGTTGAACTCAAAAAAAATGCCAGTGATAAATCTTGGACGTTAACTACAAAAATTAGCTCCCTCGAAGTTGAGCTCAAGGCAGCAAAAGAGAAGATTCAACTGTTGGAGGAAAGTTCACCATGGTCTTCTGATAAAGCTCAGTATGAATGGAATTGGTCCCAGAGATTCTCCGCACTCTAGAAGTACCTATCTGATGTCGAGTCTACCTATGAGAGCTATCGGGTGGACTGGTGCGATAGAATATCCAAACTCGAGCAGCAACTCCAAGTTGCTAATAGCAAAGTGGCTCGACTTCAGCAGTGGCTCACTGACAGCCATCGATCTAGCACCAGTAAGGAATCAGAGGAGATTGCTTCTTTGAAGAGGATCGTGGGTGAACTCTCAAAATCGATCAAAATTAAGAAGGCCAAAGTTCAATGATTAAAGCTTCAGTTGGTTTGTGAACAACAGGCCGTCAAAGATGTTGAAGCCAAATCAGAGGTTCTAAGGAAGAGACTACGGACATCAGAAGAAAATTATCAAAGGATTGATAGAATGTTCCACGATAATGTAATGAGGAGGAAGGAGCTTGAAGAAGAAATTGCCAGTCTGAAAGAATCTTTAGTAATGGCCAGCAGTCTAAAGTCTAAGGAATCAGATCCCTCTTAGAATCTTGGCCTTTTTCTTTCTTACCATTGTAGCTGGTCTTACAGATCTTTATTTTGCACCTAATTTTGATTTAATGAAATGATACCTTTCTTTATTTTCACTCTATGTAAGTTGAATACCTGTTGATATCTCTGGTTTCTTTATCTCCCCCTCTTCTTCTTCTTCCCTTTTTTTTTCTTTTATTTTTTTTTTGGATGGTCTCACAGACCTCGACCTTCTAATGTACCTTGATTTTAGTAAAGGAATACTTTCTTTAATCATCTTTTTTACTTTGCTTGGATTGTTTTAATGTCCCTTGGTCCCTCTATTTTCTCTATATTATTTTCTGTTAGAATGGTTGTTGAAGATTGACTATTCTCCTATCTTTTCATAATCGAAGATCTTCATCTGCACTAGGTTGAGGTTATCCTTTTGTTTTCAACTTAATTCATTTTCCTTGGTCTCCGTATCATGATGAGGTCCTTTCCTACTCTTGATTTCAGCCTTTACTTTGCCCTTCTATCAGGATGAGGTCCTGCTCCTATTTCTAATAGGATAGATTTCTACTTTTGCCAAGCCAGAGTCTTCCTCCAATTTTGATTAATTGGGGGTCGTTATTTGCATCGAGATGAGGTTCTACTTCTGTTTCCATCGGTGCAGTAGTGGCTCGGTAAGGTTGTTTATAGGGGCCTCTCCCCTCTTTCGATTTTAAATAATCAAAGATCTTTATCTTGCTGAAATTAGGATGAGATTCTCTTTCTATTTCTAATAGAACTGAAGGAGTACATAAGGGCCATTGAAAGGGCCTCTTCCCTCATCTCATCTTAGATTAACGAGGTCTTCTCTTTGCTCAAGTTAGGATGAGGTGCTCCTCCTGTTTCTAATAGAACTATAGGAACACATAGGAACTGTTGGAAGAACCTCCTTCCTCATCTTGTGTTAGATTAATGAGATTTTTGCTTTGCTCAAGTTAGGACGAGGTTCTCCTCCTATCCTAATAGGGCTGTAGGGGTGCATAAGGGTCATTGGAAGGGCTTCTCCCCTTATCTCATCTTAGATTAACGAGGTCTTCACTTTACTCAATTTAGGATAAGGTTCTTCTTCTATTCCTAATAGGACTATAGGAGCACATAAGAACCATTGGATGGGCCTCTTCCCTCATCTCATCTTAGATTAACGAGATCTTCGCTTTATTTTCAAACAAAGTTTGGTTGGATTATTTCCTGTCATTATACAATTTTGCACCAGAAGATGAAGATATTGGAAAGAAAAAAATTTAGTAAAGTAAGATTACTAATAATACATTCGCAAGTTCTCCAAATTTTAGGGTCGCAGGAGTGTCGCCCCTCCGAGCTCCTTCAAATAATAAGTTTCGGATCGGACGACCTCTTTGACTTTATATGGGCCTTCTAAATTTTGTGCGAGCTTTTCTTGGTTCTGAGGTTGTGAAACACTTGTTTGCTTAAGTACCAAGTCTCCCATTTCGAATACTTTGCCTCTAATCTTTAAGTTATAGTAGTGAGCTACTTTTTGTTTGTAGGCTGCCATCCAAACCCGAGCTTCTTCCCTCTTTTCTTCCAACAAGTCGAGGTTAGTCCTAAGATCTTGTGAGTTCTGCCACTCATTAATTGCCACAACTCGTGCTAATGAAAGTTTGAGTTCTATTAGGATGACTGCCTCTATTCCGAAGGCAAAGGTGAATGGAGTCTCCTCGGTTGGTGATCTTTGGGTAGTTCGGTATGCCCAGATTACATGACAGAGCTCATCTACCAAGGTCCCCTTCACTTTCTTAAGTCTCATCTTGATACCTTGAAGCAGGATTCTATTAGTTACCTCAGCCTCATCATTTGCCTGTGGATGAGCCACTGATGTAAAATTATGAGAAATATTCAAGTCCTCACAGAACTTGATGAATTTTGCTCTAGTGAACTACCATCCATTGTCTGTTATGAGGGTCAGGATAAGCCAAATTTGCAAACAATGAACTTCTAGACAAAGTCCTACACTTTTGCTTTAGTAATCTTTGTCAGGGGTTCGGCTTCGATCCACTTTGTGAAGTAATCAATCGCCACTAGGAGAAATTTTTGTTGTCCGGATGCCATGGAAAAGGGCGTGAATATGTCCATTCTCCACTGCATGAATGGCTATGGGGCGCTCAAGGGGGTAAGCTCAGATGCCGATTGTCTTTGAATGTTTGTATTTCTTTGGCATCAATCACACTTCCTGACATACTCTATTGAATCATTATGCATTATCGGTCAATAGTAATCCTACCGAAGTATCTTATGAGATAAGGATCGAGCCCCCAAATGACTCCCATAGATTTCTTCATATACTTTCCATAATGCAAAGTCAGTTTTGGAGGCTTGGAGGTATCTTAAGAGTGGCAATAAATACGATCTTTTGAATAACTTGCCTTCATAGAGAACATATCGGAAGGCCTGATTCTATAATTTTTGAGCTTCTTTTGGGTCATAAGATAGAACTCCATCTTTGAGATAAGTGAGCAGTGGGTCAATCCAGCTCAGTTAATGCTCAACCTGCATCACAAACTGTGGTTCTTCCAAACTAGACCATTTCAGGACTTCAAAGAAGACTCCCTTAGATAGTTCGACTGGAGCTAGTATGGCCAATTTAGAGAAAAGGTCCGCCCTAGCATTTTTTGTTCTTGGAATCTGCTAGATGCTGAAGCTGCTAAAGGTTGGAGTTAAGTTTTTTACTTTCTCAAGATATTTTATCATGCTTCCTTTTCAAGCTTCATAATTTCCACTAACTTGTCCGACCATTAGTTGAGAATCACTGTAAGCTTGTAGTCGGTCCACTTTTAACTCTTTGGCTATCTTTAATCCTACTATCAGAGCTTCATATTCGGCTCCATTGTTAGTTGTAGGAAACTCAAAGTATAACACATATTCGATAATGACTCCTTCTGGGTTTACCAAGATAAACCCAGCACCTGCGCCCGAGGCATTGGATGAGCCATCCATATATAAGGTCCAAAAGCCTTCAAGAAGATCAACACTTTCTTCATTGGAGCCTGGCTGTAGCCATGGAACGCTGACTTCATTCTGTTCAAGTTCAGCCTCATCCAGGATAGTGCATTCTACTATAAAATTTATTAGTGTTTGAGCTTTGATCGACGATCGAGGTTGGAAGTTGATGTCGAATTCTATAAGTTCAATTGCCTATTTCGCAATTCTTCCAGAGCCATCTACTCGATGAAGAACTATCTTGATTGGCTGATCAGTGATGAGGGTTATGGTGTGCCTTTGGAAGTAAGGTCGGAGTCTCTAAACTGTAATTAGTAGAGCATAAGTTAGTTTTTCTAACTTAGTATATCTAATCTCAGTGTCCCTTAAGACTTAGTTTATGTAGTAGATCGACCGCTGCACTTTCACCTCTTCCTTGACTAGGACTGCTGCAAGGGTTGCCGAAGAGACCGCTAGGTACAAAATAATTTTTCTTCGAGTTCAAGCTTGGCCAGTAGGGAAGGTGAGCCAAGATAGCTTTTGAGTTCTTCAAATACCCATTGACATTTAGTATTCCAGCAGAAGTTCCTAGACTATTTGAGGACTCAAAAGAAGGACATACATCGCTCGACCGACTTTGAGACAAATGTGAGGATTTGTAGTGCTTTCAAGCCTTGGGAGGTCATGGGAGGAGCCAGGGCATTGGCTCTGGAGATTCCAAGGGCTTGGTTATTACTTCAAAGATCTGGGACACAAGGTGAAGCAAGAAACCAAAGCTAGGGAATTAAGACTGTAGAAAGAAGATTTTCTGCAGGTTAGCCAACTTAGTCCAAAATTGGGTTGGCTAACTCTCAGAGCATAGGCAAAATAGAGAGCTGAGCATTTGAGACTGCAGGCACGGCACAAAATTGGGCTGACTCAGTTTCAGACTGAGCTGACCTAGTGGAACTTACGTGAGTAGAGTTATGCAAGGGTTTATTTTGGGTTAGGATCTGGGTTGATCCTAGGGGTCTTAAGGCCTGGTTCAAGAGGTCTTAACAGGGCTAACTCATGTATGGGTTCGGTCTAGATCCAGAGGATAAGAGCATGAAAAATATGGGTGTACATGAGCTCGGTGAGTGCTTTCATGTATTGGATTAGTCAGGAGAGTTTTTGGTCGAGCCTAATGGCTATGTATAAATACATAGGTTATACTAGAATTTTTAAGAGTGGAATTAATACAGATCTTTTCTCCTTCAATTCTCTCTTATTCTCTTCTCTCTAGAGTTGCCACCTCAGGGTTCTTGAAGAAGCCCTATAGAAGGGGGCATCTCCCTCAAGCCCAAGGAGGGAGGCGCCCCATCACAGATCCAGATGGAGGATCGGTGGTTTGCTACCCATAGAGAACGTCACAGGTTTCTTCAGATTTGTGCTAAAGATCAAGGGCTTTCACAACATGGTATCGATGCTTGTGATGTCAAGGATGATTGGCGTTCGAGCAATATCATGGGTCTACAATTTAGTATTAGAGCTAGGTAATGCCTAGGATGTTGTGGACGATAATAACTATGAGCTCAGAAGTGGCACTCCTAAGTCTTGAAAATATGAGAAGATAGATCATGGAAAGATGGAAGCAAGCCAAAAGAAGAATTAGTCTCAATAGTAAAGTTCAAAAACTAGGTTGGCTCACTTTGAGACTGAGCCGGCTCAGTTAGGAACTGGGTCGGCTCAGTCCAAGATTGGGTTGGCTAGGTCTCAGAGAAAAATCTAGATAGAAAGCAGCATTTTTGTGCTATTGGCATGGTACACAACTGGATCGGCTCAGTCTGGGACTGAGTCGACCAAATCGTAGGTTAGCCGGTTCAGTCTAAAATTGGGCTGGCTCAATTTTCATGGATTATTTTTTTGTGTACATGGGTTGTTTGGGTTTGGAGAGTTTTTCTATAAGCTTGGGCTTGATCCTTTGTAAAGTATATATATTGAAAATAGGTCAAGATTATTAGGGTGCTAAAATATGCTGAATAAAATCTCTTTTCTCTTAGAAATCTCTTCTTCTATTTTTATCTATTTCTTGATTTATTTGATCGTACTTTTGCAAAGATCTCTAAGAAGTACTTCTTTGATTGCTTGGCTAATCACCGACGGTCATGTCGATTCGTGTGGGAAGAAAGCATATTCACAACATTTGATATCAGAGCGGTGTTGTATAGAAGGAAGAAAGACACCTAGGATTTATGATGCGTGCTAATCTATAGCTATGGCAAGTACACTAGTCGATTAAGTAATAAAGTAAATGAGTAAAGTATCATCCCTAGAGGATTGAAAAATAAGTACTGAAAAGCTTTTTTCTATGCTTCATTTAGAAGATCGATTTATGATAATAAAAAATTAAAAAATAAAATAAAAAAATAATTAAAAATTTTAAGAAAATAGAGAGAGTGTGTAATTATTAGGATTTTAAATTTAAGAGCAATGGGTTACTAAGGCAATCGGTTCACCAACTCAATCAATATAATATTCAGGTTATTAGATTAATTTTATTTCATATGACGGTGGAGTCTCTTAGTTTATTCACTATCCTTTGATCCAAGCATAGCAAAACTATCAATATTTAATAATTATTCTTTGGTTCAGGTTTAATTTAAATAAATATTAATGCATTAAGTTTTGTGAAATTCTCTAATTAAAATACACTACGTCCAAAGCGCACTAAAATTCCTGCATGCATAAGAATTCTAATTTGATTCATAATACAAGGTATATAATCAAGAAGCAATAACATAGATGTACTTGGTCCATAACATCTATGCTCATTAGATCAATTAGAAGATGGCCAGTAATCTAAAAGCATTAAGATCAGATTTATATACTCCTCATAAATAAAATTTAAAATTAAAAATAAATCATACTGAATATTGCATCAAAAGAGTGGCTACACCTTAGCCTTAGTAAAAAAAAATTAGACTGTTTAATTGCTGAAATTGATTATCCGTTGCTCTTAGTGTGAAAAACTTGATGAAGAAGAAGAGAAGCTCCTTGATCAATGTTCTGATTGTTGGAAGAAGAAAAGAAAAAAAATTAAAAGCCCTTCCTTTTCTCTCTTAAAAATCTCTATTCAAAACTCTTTCTACATCTCTCTTCTCTTTCTGCCTCTCTTTTCTCTCTCTATCTCTCTCTATCTCTCTCTTCTTTTTTTCCTCCTTGGCAACAGTAGGTAGCCCTCCTTTTTATAGGCTAAGAGGTGGATTTTCGAAAGAAATCCTAACTAAATTAGGTCTAAAACTCTTAACGTAACTCAAATTAAAATCTTGGATAATTCTGGCCTTCAGATCAGCATCTAATAAATCAAAAATTGCTTAAAAACCCTTTAAAATATCCTAGATCAAGTAGGAATTTATGGCAGCTGTCGGAGAAGTCTTTGGATTGAATCTAGGCCATTAGATCATGCATAGAAAAGGTTCAGATTCTTAGTTATAAGTCGGGATGAATCTCAATCGTTGGATCTCGATCGGGAGCTACATCCATCGTTCGTCGGCACACAACTATTAGTCGTTCGATCAAATCCCAATGAAAGGCGTCTGTCATATCAGGCAAAACTCCCAAATTGCCCTCTATAGATCATGCGCGAGCTCAATGTTGCGTGGACCGCCACTTTCTTCAGCCAATCGGAGCATGCTTCTCCATGTGAAATCCTCGAAATGCCTTCCAAACGATCTATCGTGCACCGTAAAAAATGCTGACATCAATGTTGCGTTAGCAGGTGGTCTGCTTGGTGCAGTTAGATCGGGTGATCTGCTGAGTCGATTATTTTTGAACCGATTTGAACTGGACTATTTTTTTTTAAATTTAATTTTGGGCTTATTTGAAGTCCATTTTGCCTGAAATTTATTTTGCCTGAATCAGAAAAAATAAGATCTTCATATTGGTGGCCTTCTTTCCTACATAAGATTAACAAAAGTATCAATTTCTAAAAAATAAATTAATTTATTTTATAATTTAATACTTTTATTAGAATATTTTTACCACTTATCACACCCTCCAACTTAGTCATTGCTAGTTTCTTAGCAATATTTTATTCAATACCATATTTTAATAAGATTATCCATCAAAAAGATAAAATCTAGGACTGAAGGTCAAAAAGTTTAGAAAATACCGCTAACTAAGCATTGAACTTCAGAAGCAAATTTTACAGTCAATACAATTAAAAACTTTCTTAGAGTACATCAAAAATTTACAGCACTTAAGTTCGTGATGACTAACTTTAGCATTTCAGTATTAAATTAAAGGATAAAAGTATCCTCTCTTATCATCTATTTTGATCAATTTTCTATACATTTTCAATTTTATACTCATGAATTAAGATAGCTTTCACACTGCCTTCTTTTTTTTTTTTTTTTTTAATGTGCTGAGCATCCTGGCCTTTCCTCCATCATTTTATGTGAATTTTCACACTTGACCTAGGTGCAGAGACCCAATTACTAGGCTTTGGGTAATCCACATATACTCTGTCTTTTGCACTTTAGTTACTAGGCTTTGGGCAATCCACATATACTCTGTCTTTTGCACTTTATTTTTAGGCAGGTAGCCCTTTCCTTAAATTCAAGTTTTTTTGATTAGAATGTATATTAATTATGAATTTTTAGTGATAATTGAATCCTCAGTTGGCCTTATAATCAATACCTACTTTGCCTTGTTAGTGTGAATGTATAATTAGAAGTACTAATAGTCTTTTGATGACCTAAGTAGGCTGCTAAAAGTCGACCAACTAATCTACTTCTTTAACTCGTTACATTCATTAGCAGATACTTCTATCTTTTATCACTTATCCAATCTATCTTGCTCAAAATTTTCTTCTTGACATATATATATATATATATTTTATCATCCAACTTATTCTACATTATCTTAATGGAGAAAGAAAAATAAAGGATGCAATAAAGGATTAGAAGAAATACACCTGATTTGGTACAGTCTGGTTCTTTGAATCTTTGAAATTTGCCTTAAGCTCTCATTGATTTTTCTCTGCAAAATTGAAAATATACACCAAAGCAGTAAAAGAGCAACAACAAATTGCTGAAAAATAAAAGAAAAAAAATGATCAAAACTAAAAAGAAAAGAAACAACCTATCTAGTAGTTCTGATTTATAGTCTTCAGCTTGACTTTCTTTAAGTTCTGAGTTGAATCAATCAAGTGCCACTTCAACTGGAATACTTTCATGTTTGGTTGAGCTCTTTTTCAATTGAACATTGCTAGCTTTTATAGTCTCAAATCTATTTTTTACAGAATTCTCATATACTGAATTATCAATAATATCAATTAGAAAATAAGTTTGATTATCATCAGGATGTTTAGTATCTTTGAAAATATTAAAAGTAACTAGTTCATCTTGGACTCTAAGAATTAATTTTCCTTATTGAACATCTATTAAAGCTCTTCCAGTGGCTAGAAAGGGTCTCCCTAAGATAAGGGGTACATCATAATCTTTTTCCATATCAAGAACAATAAAATCAATAGGAAAAATAAACTTGTTTATCCTTTACCAAGACATCCTCCACTATACCTCTTGGATATTTGAATGGATCTGTCGGCTAATTGAAGAGTAATAGTGGTAGGCTTCGGTTCTCCTAGACCCAGCTTCCTAAAAATAGAAAAAAAGGCATGAGATTAATACTTGCTCCTAAATCACATAAAACTTTATCAAAACTACAATCACCAATAATGCAAGGGATAGTAAAACTCTCTAGATCTTTTAGCTTTTGTGGTAATTTATTTTGAAGTATTGCTGAGCATTCTTCATTCAAATTTATTCTCTCATGCTCCTTCAGCTTTTTCTTATTTGTTAGAATTTCTTTGAGAAACTTGGCATACCTGGGCATTTGAGTAATAGCATTACAAAAGGAATATTAATATATAAATTCTTTAAAATTTTGAAAAAGTTAGAAAATTCCTTATCTGGATGTTGTATTGTCTCTCTAGGAATGGTAGTGGCGGCACATAGGGCTTCACATTTGGATCGACAAACCATATACCTGGAGACCATCCATCTGCTGGTTGTTTTGGTGACTGACGAATTTTAGTTGATGGTTCCTTATTTATAGTTGGCTCTTCAGTCTCTTTCTTCTGATGTGGCTCCTCTAGCTTTGTACCACTTCTTAGGATGATAGCATTGACTTGCTCCCTTGGATTGGTCTTCGTGTTGCTGGGCAAGGACCCTTGAGGTCTCTCGGAGATTATCTTAGCCATTTGACCTATTTGCATCTCTAAGTTTTGAATTGCTGCTGCTTGATCCTGCCTAAGTTTGGCTTCCAAATTTTTTATAGTTGCTTCTTAGTTTTGCATAAATTTGACCATCAGCTCCTCCATGTTGGACTTCTTTTTAGGTACTTGGAACCCTGGGGGTGGCTGTTGTGCTGCATTTTGATTACTCCATGAGAAATTTGGGTGCTGCCTCCACCCTTGATTGTATGTGTTGGAGTAGGAATTATTTTATTGCGGCCTAAAAAAATTACCAACATAATTAGCTGTATCAGTTGCTTTAGCAAAAGGATTACCTATTTAAAAATTGCTCGTATCGTGTCCTCCTCCACATAGGTCACAAGTGATGCTCTGAATATGCATAGCTATTTTCTTCAAGTTATTGACTTCGGCTCTAAGCTGCAATTTCAGCTAGTAAAGTTGGCACACAATCTACTCCCTGCATAGCTGCTGGTCTTTTTGGCATCATGCATTCTGTCTACCACTGATAGCTATTTGATGCCATCTCATCGATCAGATCGAAGGCTTTTTCCTCTATTTTTTGATTAATGGTTCCTTCTACTGCTGTATCAATCATAGAACGATTAGTAGGAGATAAACCATTATAGAAAGTTTATACCTGAAGCCATAGGGATAGTTGATGATGCAGACATCTCCTCAGCAGTTCCTTGAAATGCTCCCAAGCCTCATATAGTGTCTCCATGTCCATCTACATAAAAGAAGTGATATCGTTGCGCATTTTGGCAGTCTTGGAAGGTGGAAAGTACTTAGCTAACAATTTTTGGGCTAGGACATCCCAAGTTGTGATAGAACCTGTAGGAAGAGAATGAAGCTAACTTTTAGCTTTGTCTCATAAAGAGAAAGGAAATATCCTTAATCTAATAGCATCATCCGACACCCCATTAATTTTAAAAGTATCATAAAGTTCAAGAAAGTTAGAAATATGGGCATTCGGATCATCATGCATGTGTCCATTGAATTAGATAGTTGATTGAATCATCTAGATCATCGTTGATTTTATTTCAAAGTTATTTGCTCACACAGGCGGTCTCTTGATGCTCAAAGCTGCATCGGCTATAGATGGTGTCATGCAATTGTTTAATGAATGATGTACTGGTCGAATAGCTTCATGCTATCCCTCGGTCGCCATATCCAATCCTAGATTGATGTCGTTAGGATCTTCAGCTGCCATATTTCTTTCTTGTTGTAGTCTTTTGATGGTCCTTTCAATTTCTGGATCTAAAGATAGTAAGTTACTATGTCCAGTACGTGTCATGCACTGAATCAATTTTTTTTTTAAAATAAAGTGAGAATAAAAATTAAAAATAAAATTCTAAAGTAAAGCTAGGATTAAAATTTTAATATTATTTTAGACATAATCCCCAACAACAGCGCCAAAAACTTGATATGTGCTAATCTATAGCTATGGCAAGTGCACCAGTTGATCAAGTAATAAAGTAAATGAGTAGAGTATCATCCTTAGAGGATTGAAAAATAAGTACTAAAAAACTCTTTCCTATGCTTTATTTAGAAGATCGATTTATGAGAATAAGAAATTAAAGAATAAAATAAAAAAATAATTAAAAATTTAAGAAAATAGAGAGAGTGTAATTATTAGGATTTTAAATTTAAGAATAATGGATTACTAAGGTAATTGATTTACCAACTTAGTCAATACAATATTTAGGTTATTAGATTAATTTTATTTCATATGACGGTGGAGTCTCCTAGTTTATTCACTACCCTTTGGTCCAGGCATAGCAAAACTATCAATATTTATTAATTATCCTTTGGTCCAGGTATAATTTAAATAAATATTAACATATTAAGTTTTGTGAAACCCTCTAATTAGAATATGCTGCATCCAAAGTGCACTAAAATTCTTGCATGCATATGAATTCTAATTTGATTCATAATACAAGGTATATAATTAAGAAGCAATAACATAGATGTACTTGGTCTATAATATCTATGTCCATAAGATCAATTAGAAGATGGCCAGTAATCTAAAAGTATTAAGATCAGATTTATATACTCCTAATGAATAAAATTTAAAATTAAAAATAAATCATACTGAATATTGCATCAAAAGAGTGGCTACACATTAGCTTTAGTAAAAGAAAATTTAGTTCATGATAATAAGTTCAAAAATAGCAAATAAAATAAAAAGTATGAAGAAATTAGACTGTTTAATTACTGAAATTGGTTGTCCATTGCTCTTAGTGTGAAAAACTTGATGAAGAAGAAGAGAAGCTCCTTGATCGATGTTCTAATTATCGAAAGAAGAAAAAAAAAATTAAAAGCCCTTTCTTTTCTCTCTCTCAAAAATCTCTATTCAAAACTCTCTCTGCCTCTCTCTTCTCTCTTTATCTCTCTTTGTCTCTCTCTGCCTCTCTCTTCTTTTTTTCCCTCCCTGGCAATAGTAGGTAGCCCTCCTTTTTATAGGCTAAGAGGTGGATTTTTGGAAGAAATCCTAACTAAATTAGGTTTAAAACTCTTAACATAAGTCAAATTAAAACCCTGGATAATTCTGGCCTTCAAATCAGCATCCAACGGATCAAAAATTGCTTAAAAACCCTTTAAAATATTCTAGATCAAGTAGAAATTCATGGCAGCCATCGGATTAGTCTTTGGATTGAATCTAGGCTGTTAGATCACACACAGAAAAGCTTTAGATTCTTAGTTATAAGTTGGGATGAATCTCAACCGTTGGATCTCGATTGGAAGCTACATCCACCATTCGTCAGCGCACAACTATCAGCCATTCGATCAAATCTCAGTGAAAAGCATCCGTCAGATCAAGCAAAATTCTCAAATTGCCTTCTGTAGACCATGCGCGAGCCCGATGTTGCATGGATCGCCGCTTTCTTCAGCCAATCAGAGCGTGCTTCTCCATATGAAATTCCCAAAATGCCTTCCAAATGGTCCACCATGCACCGCAAAAAATGCTGACAGCGTTACCTTAGCGGGTGGTCTGCTGGGTGTGGTCAGACCGAGCGATCTACTGAGCTGATTTTTTCTGAACCGATTTGAACCTGATCAATTTTTTTTTTGAAATTTAATTTTGGGCTCATTTGAAGTCCGTTTTTCCTGAAATTTATTTCATCTAAATTAGAAAAATAAGATCTTCATATTGATGGCCTTCTTTCCTATATAAGATTAACAAAAGTATCAATTTCTAAAAAAATAGATTAATTTATTTTATAATTTATTACTTTTATTAGTATATTTTTATCACTTATCAATTTACTACATCCAGGATCTATTGCATCAGATTTTATCCTAAAAACTTTTAGTTTGCTTGGTGGTTGTCTCTAGATTGAGGTGAAGATTGTTTATACGAATGAACGGTGATACAGAAGTTTGAAAAGAGGATCTGGGGCTAGTTAGATCTTCTGTGAAGGATAGTTTTACTGGTGTGAGATCGTGAAGGGTGTTAGGGATCTATTCTTGACTTATTTGAAGTCATGAAATCAAGTGGATTCAAGATAGATTTTGAGAACTTCGATGGCAAGGAAAACATTACCTTATGGCAGCGAAGAGTAAAGGACTTGTTGGTTCAGTAGAAGATCTACAAGATCTTGACAAAAGAAAGATAAAAAAAGATCAGTGCTGAAGATTGGAAAGAGTTGGAGGAAATTATTTTTAGCACAATCCAGAAGTACTTGGCAGATCAGGTTTTGCCCGAGGTTTGCACAGAGACTACAACAAAGGGGTTTTAGGAGAGATTAGAGAACACATACATGGAGAAGAACATGATGAACAAGCTATGGTTGAAGAAACAACTGTATAGTCTGAGGATGCCCGAAGGTGAAGATCTTGTTACACATATCCAAAGGTTCAATTAGGTGTGTTCTGAGGTGTTGAGTTTGGATTTGAAGATCGACGAGGAGGATCGAGTATTGCTGCTATTATGTTCTCTTCTAGGTTCGTATGATGGTCTCATAACAACTCTAGTCTATGGGAAGGAGACCCTAAACTATGAAGAGGTTGTTGGTGTGCTCAGATCAAATGAGCAAAGGGAGAAGATCTACAAGGGAGACCGTAAGTCTGAGATTTTGACTGTGAACAAAAGACATGAAAGATCAAAAGAGAAGACAAGCGAAAAATCCAAGGGCAGGTCAAACTCTCATGATCAGAGGAAGATGATATTGAAATGTTATAAATGTCATTAGCCTGGACACCTGAGGAGAGATTATTCCCTTTTGAGATCAGAAAAAGAGAAGGCTAGCAATAGAGATGATATAGCTTCTATGAGCAGTGGAGAAGATCTGCTAGTTGTATCAGATGGATCCACAGAGTACGATACTATGTGGATATTAGATTCAGCATGCTCGCACCACTATACTTCTCATCAAGAATGGTTTGCTACCTACCAGAAGGCCGATGGTGAAAGTGTCAGTCTTAAAGATGATCATCCATGCAAAGTAGCTAGAATTGGCTCTATCAGGATGAGGATGTACGACGGGATCATTCGTACATTATCAAATGTTAGGCACGTACCAGAGTTAAAAAAGAATTTGATTTCTTTGGGCTATTTGGAGAAGCAGGGTTATGCTTTTAGTAGTCAGGCTGGGAGTGGATGTCTAAAAATTTCTAAGGGAGCTTTAGTGGTGATGAGAGATAGTAGACTGAGTAACAATCTTTACAGAATGAAAGTCTCAGTGGTAAATGATAGTGCAGAGGTGCTAGCAGTGGCATAGGAGGAGCAAATTTTATATCAACTATGGCACTATCGGATGGGTCATATGAGTGACCGTAGGTTTATAGAACTAAGCAGAAGAGGTATGATCCCAACCTTGAAGAAAGAGGGCACAGATCTTTATGAGCCATGTATCTTTGGCAAACAGCATAGGATGAAGTTTGCCAGAAGTACCAAGCGCAGTGAGGGAGTGCTGGATTTAGTGCAATCAGATGTGTGGGGACCAGCTCCTGTATCAACTAGAGGTGGGGCAAAATACTTTGTTACTTTCATTGATGATTTCTCAAGGAAGGTATGGGTTTATCTAATCAGAGAAAAATCAGAGGTGTTTGCTCGGTTCAGAGCCTGGAGAGCTAAAGTTGAGAAGGAGTCAGGAAGATAGGTAAAGTGTCTAAGGTTGAAAAATAGAGGAGAGTATACTAGCCTGAAGTTCAGGAGGTATTGTGAGGAAAATGGCATCAAATGCCATTACACGATGAGGATGACTCTCCAACAGAATGGTGTCGCAGAGAGGATGAACCTGACACTGACCCAGAAGACATGGAGTTTGAGGTTGTAGACATTACTCCCAAAGTTCTTTTAGGGTGATGCTCTAACTTTTTCTTTTTTTCTTATGAATAGGTCCCCTCATTATAAGCTGAATGGAGGGATTCTAGAAGAGGTCTGGAGTAGGAAGATGATGGAGCTTGGTCACATGAAAGTTTTTGATTGCACAGCCTATGCACATGTGGAGGCAACCGAGAGGAACAAATTAGATCCAAAATCTCAAAGATGACATTCATAGGTTATCCACAAGGAGTCAAGGTTTACCTACTGTGGGACTCTCAAGCATAGAAGTCAGTGATCAGCATGGATGTTATCTTTGATGAGAAAAGCATCTTGAGGAGGTCTGGGATAGATAGAACTAAAGAAACAAAGATGAACAATGGTGGCCAGTCGAGAATGATGGCATGCAGGTTACATCTACTTATAGGAGTGTTCCTATTCAAGTGGAGCTAGGCAAAAAAGTATTATCTCAGATTGAAAATCA
The DNA here is from genome assembly GCA_006176705.1 of Cocos nucifera. NCBI lineage: Eukaryota > Viridiplantae > Streptophyta > Magnoliopsida > Arecales > Arecaceae > Cocos > Cocos nucifera. Next base: position 26,169 of record QRFJ01005851.1, read on the forward strand.
GCATGAAGGATCGGCAGTTCAGATAGATGTGCAGGAGCAGCCATAGACATCAGGTAGAGATGTGCCAGTGCGAGTGGCTTTGCACAAGCCCCAACATACTATTAGGAGACCGATCATATATGGCATTGATGAGGTTATCTCCTATGCACTCATCACTACTAATGGAGATCCAGAGAATTATGCAGAGGTCAGGAAGAGTGAGGATCATGATTCATGGATGTAGGCCATGATGGAGGAGATGGAATCATTTGAGAAGAATTAGACATGGCAGCTGGTGGATCTTTCAGAGGGTGCTCGACCTATTAGCTCAAAGGAGGTCTTCATAAAGAATGAAGCACCTTCAGAACAAGGTGGAGTCTGATTCAAAGCAAGGCTGGTAGCAAAGAGATACTTACAAAGGGAAGGGATTGACTACATAGAAATTTTCTTTCCTATGGTGCGTCATACATCTATTCGAGTTTTCCTGTCACTGGTGGCACAACATAACATAAAATTGGAATAGATGGATGTGAAGATGACCTTCCTTCATGAGACTTTGGAGGAAAGAATATACATGAAGCAGCCAGATGGTTTCATGAAGATGGCACAGGAAGAAAAGGTGTGTTTACTCAGAAAGTCTTTGTATGGCTTAAAATAATCCCATCATCAATGATATCGAAGGTTTGATAGCTTTGTCTTAAGTCTGAGTTTTAGTAGATGTGAACATGATTGTTGTATCTATGTCAAGGATGTAGATGATGAAAGGAATATGCCCTCAAGCCAATCAATTTTTGGGCTGTTCTTTATTTTCCAAACTCATATAATGACATTTTTTTTAATAAAGGCATTTATTTCATCATATGCAGTGTCTTATTATTTATTTAAGATTATGATGAATCCCATAAATTAGGAATATAGTTTTAGGATTATGATGAGATCATACCAATGAGACCTAAAATCTTAAAATCCTAATTTAAATATTCCTAGTCGATGGGACATTGAGTTTGGGATCAATGTTTTTCGATAAGACTAGCACATTCTTTGTATACTCGATTGAGAGGGTGATTGATCTCACAATAACTTGTATATGACACTAATACCAGAATGTGGGTGCTCATTAGAGAATGAGTTCACTGAATTGATCCAAATCGAGAATATCTAATGGAGTCTTATCTATATGTCAATAAATGGTTCTCATAGTGGAATTTGTGCATGTAATTTTTGACCTAAAACTACCATAGAATCTTATATATATAAATCCATATTTTGATTCATACTCATTCTTAGTTATGTATGGGATGATCTAGATATGGTAGATTATATATATGAAGGTTGTGAGTAGGTTAACATGGAATCGATCACTCCTGGTAAGAGGAAATAGCATCCTACTTGCTTCAAACAAATGATGATTCAGGAAGACTTTGATCAAAGCATGATGAAAATTAGAAATGGTTTTTAATATTTCATTAAATAAATCATCATCATAAGATTGAAAGAAAAATGAATATGATATTGGGGTTGACATATTTTCATACCCAAAGTCATATTCAGGATGCAAAAAGATCGAAGGATCTAGTTGCATGGTAATTTTCACTGAAGGGTATTTTTGGTATTTTTGATATTTTCATCAAAATTTTACATCTTTCAAAAAGTCATGACATGTTGCTAGATGTCAATCATGTCTTGTGGGTTCGATCAAAATTAAAATTTTAATTTGATCATTAAATTAGAATATATTCTAAATTAAGTCAAATTGGATTGGCTAGTTTTGACCTAAATCGGTTTGATTGAGTTCTAACCAGATTAGGTTAAATCACACCCAGACTCACTACTAGTTAGATGTGGAACCAATGGATCACACACAAAGAGAATTGATTAAGGATCTAATAAGATTAAACCATGTTTGCAAGATGAACATGCTAGCACATGTAGCAAATCCTAGCACCTGGATTCGAATTGGATTCGAATCGACTTCCGATTTGGGCTAATTAAGGTCTAATTTGAGCCAAATAGGATTTGGTCTTGAATTGGATTAACCTAGACTGATTGGGCTTCAGTTGGGGTGCCACATACCTAAATCCCATGCACCAAAGAGTCTCTCTCTTGCATGTGGAAAGTTTTTCATGCGCAAAGAATTTTTGCCGCATGGAATTAGTTGGCACCTACCTTCTTTGACTTTTCCCATTTGTTATGTCATGTAAATTTTCTAAATAGGTGTGCACATCAGATATGGGGTGCAGAAGAGTCCTTCTATAGATGAAATATTCCCTTATTATTTTGAGAAGGGACTCTTTGTCGCCTAGGAATACTTGCCGCCTAAGATTCCTTGCCGCCCTCTCATCCTTGACGCCTCTCAGACCAAGTCAAAGTCCCTTGGGACTTTGACTATTCAAAGTTCATCTCCATGCCTTCTTGCTGAATGGGCATCCCATTAAGAGCCATTAGATGGCCATCTAATCTGATCCAAGCCCTTGAATTATGGCACCATATACTTATGCATCGCGACTCTTCATAGAAAAACTATGTAGAATTAGTCCGAAGAGTCCTTCTATTTTAAGGCACCTCTTGGACTAAGTCTACATAATTTTAAATGATGCAAAATTTAGATGGATGTGAGATATGATGATGGGGCATGAGATGTTGATGAGGGAAGGGTGTGAGAAATTAAGATGGCACCCCTACGTACATTATAAATAGGGGTGAGCACCAAGAGTCTGGAGGAGTAAAAGTTATCTTTCTTTCTTACAAGTGTTTTCTATTGTCTAATTTTTTTTCTTTCCTTCTATTGTCTAGACCTTATCCTTATAAGGATAAGAAGTCATTTTAAGATAAAGAGATTAGATAGAAAAATTAAGAAGACAAGAAAAAAGAAAGAGAGGTAAGGAGAGGCAAGGAAGGTGACATAAAGGCTAAGGAAGGTCTTACCCATTTAATTAAAGTTTTTATTATTAGAATTTTAATTATATAAATTAGAGATGCTGGTATCTTGATCAAATCTTTGTGTGGATCAACATTGGAGGATGAACATGTGGGCACCTGGTGGAACCCCTGACGGACTTCTGCCGGTAATTAGGGATAATTTAGGGTTAAGCAATAAGAGGTATGTTCTAATACTTTCTTTTATATTACAAATGCATGTTATATGATTTAATTGCTAATAAGGTGATCCTAGGATTTGGGTTTGATTTGTATGATTTCATATTTTGGCTTTGAAATTCGTGCTTCTTCCCTGTACACCATTCCTATCAGTGGTATCAGAGCAAGCCTTATTAGGTTAAATCATATAATGCTTTACTTATAAAAGAAAAGTATGATATATATTTTTTTTATTATTTGCATGTTATTTATATGATGAGATCAAATTCTTTTATTTATCATAATGAGATTATGATGTATATATTATTTTATAAAGGTTGCCCTGATATAGTAGAAAAGTATTCACTATGTAATGATGGTTGTCCTAGAATAATTATACATATTTATATGTATATATAAATTTTATCATAATTGATGCTATTAGGCATTTAGTTTGATTTAAATTAGAATGTGCATCGAGACCTTTTAAATCCCTCTTTAAAAATTATATTAAGTTGTAGTGTAATTAATCTATAGCTGTATCAGTCGGGATGTCTAATTGATCAATCGGTGTTTAGGATAAATGGTTCATAATTGATAAAAAAAAATGTAGTTTTTTAATTGGTTATGTTGTCTGATCTAGCCAATTTATTAGTGTCTAAGAAAAGCAATGGAGGGACTCCCACTTCTCTCCTACTTACGTGGCTGATTCGATTAATTTAATTCTAGATTGAAATGCCTAGTATTATATTCACTACATTAAGGCCTTCCTTCATACTAGATTCTTATTATGTCCAGAATCATATTAGTTTTGTTGTGTAACCACAAGATCTATCATGGGAAATGATGTAATATTAATCTAGTGCATTGAGATGCTTACAGTATTTTGAATATACTGCTTTATTGTGTAACCTCAAAAGTAGTTATATTTTATTTTGACTGTATAGAAATGAAGGATTCTATTTAAACTAAAATATTAAAGCTTGTTGTGCTAACACAAGGCTATTAATGTTTTAGAGGCAAAAATTTTTTGAGAGTTGCATAAAATGCAATTGGAAAGAGTTTCCTATCTTTGAACTTATAACAGGTTTGTTGTGCAACCACAAGACCTTTTATAAGGAATTAGGGTCTTATTCTCACTAAGAAAATCAATAAGAGGGTTATGATTTTTGATTAAATAGTGGGAGATATAATTAAATTAAAATTTTAATTTAATTATGTTTGTCATCATGAGTTGTTTGCTTATATATTGTTCTTTATTATGTAGATTAAATGGCTTCTTCACTTTCACTATGTTCAATTTTGGATTCAAATAAATTAACTGGTTAAAATTATGTTGACTGGTTAAGAAACCTAAAAATTATACTCAGTCAAGAAAAACTTTTCTATATTCTTGATGCCCTTGATCCTAAGCCATTAGAAAATGATGCCATAGATGAAGATAAGTCCACATACAAAATAAGGCAAAATAATTCCGTTACTATCAAATGCATCATACTTGCCTCTATGAATAATGAATTACAGAGGCAGCATGATGGCATGGACACTCAATCCATATTGCTCAATCTAAAAGAGCTTTATCGAAAGCATAATAGGACTGCTAGATATGAGATATTTAAGAAATTATTTCGTATAAGAATGATAGAAGAAACATCCATACAAAATCATGTTTTGATGGTAATTAACCTAATCACTTGATTAAGTCAATTACGTTTTGTTATGGATGGAGAGTTAAGTTAGGATTTGATCCTACAATCACTTTCAGAATCATTTTCTCAATTTATCGTGAACTATCACATGAACAAACTGAATTCTTCCTTATCTGAGCTGTTAAATATGCTCAAGACAATAGAAAGCCATATCAAGAAGGATAAGGCTCCTATTCTTCTTATGGATGGGATCTCCAAGAAGAAGACAGGCAAAAAGGGTTCAAAGAGAAGGTTGAACCCTAAAGGTGGTATAAATAAGAAGAAAAAGGGGAAGAAGATCTCTGAATAGACGACCTATTTTCACTATGGCAAAATAGGTCATTGGAAGAGAAATTGCAAGGCTTACCTTGCAGCTGTGAAGTCTGATGCAAATAATGCATCAAAAGATATGTATGAGATACATATTATATTATCATTAAATTTTTCTATTTCAAATTCTTGGGTATTAGATACCGGCTGTGGTTTTCATATCTATAAATCTTTGCAGGGGCTGCAGAAAATTAAGAGATTAAAGAAAGGTAACTTCAAACTCTATGGCGCTGGAGGAGAGTCTATCCAAGCAGAAGCTGTGGGGATAAATATATTGAAGTTATCTTATGAAAAGATCTTAGAGTTTACAAATTATTATTATATACCTAAGATCATTAGAAATATTATATCTATACCCTTGTTATTAAAATAAGGTTATAGTCTTAATGTAATATGCGAAGGTTGCTCGATCAAATATTCTAATGAAAATATTTATTTTAGCATATTTAGTAACGGTTTGTTGACTCTATGTTTGGATGACAATATATTTCATATTGATGAAAATAGAAAACGTAAGAGAGATGACATAAATAATACTTTACTTTGGCATTGTCGATTAGGTCATATTAGTGAGACTAGGATTAATAAGTTATATAAAGAAAAGTTCTTTGATCCTTTTGATTATGAATCATTGGGAACTTGTGAATCATGCCTCATGGGTAAAATGACCAAGATTTCATTTAGTGGACATGGAGAAAGGACAAATGAGTTATTAGGACTTGTACATACGGATATATGTGGTCCTATGACAACTCAAGCCAGAGGAGGATACTCTTATTTTATAATATTCACTGATGATTTATTTAGATTTGGATATGTGTATCTTATGAAACATAAATTAGAAGCCTTTGACAAATTTAAATAGTATCAAAGTATGGTCAAAAAATAAATTGGATAATGTATAAAAATCTTTCGATTTGATTAGAGAGAAGAATACTTATCTAGCGAGTTTTAGACTATCTTAAAGTTAAAGGGATTCTCTCTGAATGGACACCTCCTTATACACTGCAGTTAAATAATGTAGCCGAAAGAAAAAATCGTACCTTATTAGATATGGTACGGTCCATGATGTGCTTCACTGAATTACCTATTTTCTTCAGGGTCATGCCCTAAAAACTATAATTTATATCTTAAATAGAGTACCTTCTAAATCTGTATCTAGTATTTCATATGACATATGGAGAAGTGAGAAACATAATCTTAAGTATCTTAAGATATGGGGTTGTCCAACATATGTCAAAAAAAATTTTGGACATAAACTTGATGCTAGATCAGATAGATGTCTATTTATAGGATATCCTAGAAATAGTATAGGATATTTATTCTACCATCCTACTGAACAAAAGGTATTTATATGTAGGCATGCCATTTTCATGGAAAAAGAATTTATCCTAGAAAAGGGTAGTGGCAGAAATATTGAACTTAGTGAAGTTCAAGAAAAATAAATAGAAAATTCTCAACCAAATAATCATATAAAAGAACCGAAACACATAACTCCTATCTGTAGGTCTAAAAGGGTACGAAATACACCTGTGAGGTATGGATTCATTATTGAGAATAATGAAGCCCAAGTCATTGAAAATGATGAACCTCTGATCTATACGAAAGCAGTCAAAAATAAGGACTCTTACAAATGGCTGGCTGCCATGCAATTCAAAATGGAATCCATGCACACCAACAAAGTATGGACTTTGGTGGATGCACCAGAGGATATAAACCCTATTAGATGCAAATGGATTTTTAAGAAAAAGATTGGAGCTGATGGTCAAATTGAAATCTATAAGACCAGATTGGTGGCTAAGGGTTTTAGGCAAAAATAGGGAATTGATTATGATGAAACATTTTCACCTATTGCCATGCTCAAATCTATTCAGATTTTGCTTGCCATAGCAGCATACCACGACTATGAAATATGGCAAATGGATGTAAAGACTACCTTCCTTAATGGTTTTCTTGAGGAGGAGGTCTATATGTCATAGCCAGAGGGATTTGAGTCAAATGAGAGACCAAATCAGGTATGCAAGCTTAAGAGATCCATTTATTGATTAAAGCAAGCATCAAGGAGTTGGAACATCCATTTTGATGAAACAGTAAAAAAGTTTGGTTTTATCAAGAATGTGGATGAACCATGTGTGTACAAGAAAACTAGTGAGAGAACCATAGTCTTCTTGGTTCTGTACGTAGATGACATACTCCTCATTGGAAATGATACTCCAATGTTACAATCAGTCAAATTATGGCTATGAAATAAGTTTTCCATGAAAGATTTGGGAGAAGCATCCTATATACTAGGAATAAAGATCTATAGAGATAGATCTAAGAGGATGCTAGGCTTGTCCCAATCTAGGTGCATTGACTTAATACTGAAAAGATTCAATATGGATGGAAGTAAAAGAGGTTACTTATCCATGGGTCAAGGCATACATCTCTCTAAAAAGATGTCTCCAAAGATACCTAAAGAGAGAAATAGAATGAGTTCTATTCCTTATGCTTCGACTGTTGGATCAATAATGCATGCCATGTTATGTACAAGGCCTGATGTTGCTTATGCTTTAGGCATTGCAAGTAGATTTCAAGCTAATCCAGGAGAGGATCATTGGAAAGCTATGAAAAATATTTTTAAGTACTTGAGAAGGATTAAAGATATTTTTCTAGTATATGGTGGTTCTGATCTTAAATTAGAAGCATATTCTGACTCTAGTTTTTAATCAGACCCAGATGATAGCAAATCTATTTTAGGATATGTCTTTACTCTAAATGATGGAGCAGTAAGTTGGAAGAGTACTAAGCAGCCAACTATAGCTGACGCAACCACTGAAGTAGAATACATAGCTATAAATGAAGCCGCCAAGGAAGCTATCTAGATGAAGTTCATCACTGAATTAGGTGTTATTCCTGAAATTAAGAATCCAGTACCACTTTACTATAATAATACTGGAGCTGTTGCTAAAGCAAAGGAACTAAGCTCTCATCATAAATCCAAACACATTCTGAGATGCTTCCATCTCGTTCGTGAAATTATTGAAAGACAAGATGTAGTCATAGAACGAGTTGACACAAAAAATAACATAGCAGACCCATTCACTAAGGCTTTACCACTGCAACTGTTTGATCACCACCTTGATATAAGGGCGATTGGCTTTAGTGCAAGTGGGAGATTGAAAGAAATATGCCCTCAAGCCAATCAATTTTTGGACTATTTTTTATCTTCCAAACTCATGTAATGACATTTTTTTTAATAAAGATATTTATTTCATCATATGCAGTGTCTTATTATTTATTTAAGATTATTATGAATCCCATAAATTAGGGCTATGATTTTAGGATTATAATGAGATCATACCAGTGAGACCTAAAATCTTAAAACCCTAATTTAAATATTTCTAGTTGATGGGACATTGAGTTAGGGATCAATGTTTTCTGCTAAGACTAGCACATTCTTTGTATGCTTGATTGAGAGGGTGATTGATCTCATGATAACTTGTGTATGACACTAATACAAGAATATGGGTGCTCATTAGAGAATGAGTTCACTAAATTGATCCAAATTGAGAATATCTAATGGAGTCTTATCTACATATCAATAGATGGTTCTTAGAGTGAAATTTGTGCATGTAATCCTTTGACCTGAAACTACCATAGAATCTTATATATATAAATCCATATTTTGGTTCATACTCATTCATGACTCAGTTATGTATGGGATGATCTGGATATGGTAGATTATATATATGAAGATTGTGAGTAGGTTAACATGGAATCGATCACTCCTGGTAAGAGAAAATAGCATCCTACCTGCTTCAAACAAATGATGATTCAGAAAGACTTTGATCAAAGCATGATGAAAATTAGAAATGGTTTCTAATATTTTATTAAATGAATCATCATCATAAGATTGAAAGAGAAATGAATATGATATTGGGGTTGACATATTTTCATATCCAGAGTCATATTCAGGATGCAGAGAGATCAAAGGATCTAGTTGCATGGTAATTTTTACTGAAGGATATTTTTGGTATTTCTATTAAAATTTTACATCTTTTGAGAAGTCACAATACGTTGCTAGATGTCAATCATGTTTTGTGGATTCGATCAAAATTAAACTTTTAATTTGATCATTAAATTAGAAAGTGTTCTAAATTAAGTCAAATTGGGTTGGCTGATTTTGACCTAAATCGATTTGGTTGAGTTCTAACCAGAATAGGTCAAATCACACCCAGACTTACTACTGATTAGATGTGGAACCCAATGGATCACACACAAAGAGAATTGATTAAGGATCTAATTGGATTAGACCATATTTGCAAGATGAACATGCTAGCACATGTAGCAAACCCTAGCACCTGGATTTGAATTGGATTTGAATCGGCTTCCAATTTGGGCTAATTAAGGTCCGATTTGAGCCAAATAGGATTTGGTCTTGAATTGGATTAACCTAGACTGATTGGGCCTCAGTTGGGGTGCCACATACCTAAATCCCACATAGCAGAGAGTCTCTCTCTTATGCATGGGAATTTTTTCATGCGCAAAGAATTTTTGGCACATGGAATTAGTTGGTGCCTATCTTCTTTGACTTTTCCCATTTGTTATGTCACGTAAATTTTTTAAATAGGCATGGACATCAGATATGGGGCATAGAAGAGTCCTTCTGCAGATGAAATACTCCATTATTGTTTTGAGAAGGGACTCTTTGTCACCTAAGAATACTTGCCGCCCAAGACTGCTTGCCGCCCTCTCATTCTTGACGCCTCTTGGACCAAGTAAAAGTCCCTTGGGACTTTGACTATTCAAAGTTCATCTCCACACCTTCTTGCTGAATGGGCATCCCATTAAAGGCCATTTGATGGCCATCTAATCTGATCCAAGCCCTTGAATTATGGTGCCATATACTTATGCATCGCGACTCTTCGTAGAAAAGCTATGTAGAATTAATCCGAAGAGTCCTTCTATTTTAAGGCACCTCTTAGACTAAGTCTATGTAATTTTAATGGTGCAAAATTTAGATGGATGTGAGATATGATGATGGAGCATGAGATGTTGATGGGGGAAGGATGTGAGAAATTAAGATGGCACCCCTACGTACATTATAAATAGGGGTGCGCACCAAGAGTCCGAAGGAGTAAAAATTATCTTTCTTTCTTACAAGTATTTTCTATTATCCAATTTTTTTTCTTCCCTTCTCTTGTCCATACCTTATCCTTATAAGGATAAGAAGTCATTTTAAGATAAAGAGATTAGGTAGAAAAATTAAGAAGACAAAAAAAAAGAAAGAGAGGTAAGGAGAGGCAAGGAAGGTGACATAAAGGCTAAGGAAGGTCTTGCCCATTTAATTAAAGTTCTTATTATTAGAATTTTAATTATATAAATCAGAGGTGCTAGTGTCTTGATCAAATCTCTGTGTGAATCAACATTGGAGGGTGAACATGTGGGCACTTAGTGGAATCTCTGACGGACTGCTACCGATAATTAGGGACAATTTAAGTTTAAGTGATAAGAGGTATGTTCTAATACTTTCTTTTATATTTACAAATACATGTTATATAATTTAATTGCTAATAAGATGATCCTAGGGTTCGGGTTTAGTTTGTATGATTTCATATTTTTGCTTTAAAATCCATGCTTCCGCTCTGTATACCATTCCCATCAGATGAGGAGAATGCCCTATACCTATTATTGTATGTAGATGATATGCTCATAGCTAGTAGAAGCATGGATGCTGTAAAAAGATTGAAAAGAGCATTATCATTTAAATTTAAGATGAAAGATTTGGATCCAGCTGAGAAAATCCTTGGAATGGAGATTTACAGAGATAGGTGCAAAGGAGTGCTCCATTTGTCCCAAGAAAAGTATGTCCAGAAGATTCTAGAGAGGTTTGGGATGAAGAAGGTCAAACCTGCAGAGACGCTATTATCGAGCCATATATCTCTCTCCAAGTTATAGTGCCCCCAATCAAAAGAGGAGAGAGAGTACATGGAATGAGTCTCTTATGCAAATGCTGTAGGTAGTGTGATGTACACTATGGTATGCTGTAGACTAAATATAGCACATACTGTTAGCATGGTTAGAAGATACATGGCTAACCTTAGGAAGTAACACTGGAAAGCATTGAAATGGTTATTGAGATATCTGCATGGAATAATGGATTATGATTTGATGTTTGGTGGGCAGTCGGAAGGATTTGGAGAATAATCTATGAAGATGTGTGAAGGTTCAAGTCCTCTGAAAGAGTTTGTTGATGCAAATTATACTGATGATCTTGATACAAGGAGATCTACTATTGGATACCTCTTCTGCATATATGTTGGACCGGTGTCTTGGAGATCAATCCTTTAGCTAATCGTGGCCTTATCTACCATAGAGATCGAGTATATTGGGATAATGGAGGCTGCAAAGAAAGCTCTTTGGCTTAGGAGGCTGATTGATGAGTTTGTGGTGGAGCAGAGCAAGGTTATACTATTCAATAATAGTCAGAGTGCTCTATTGTTGTCACAAAACCTAGTCTATCATGCACGCACAAAGCATATAGACATGAGGTACCACAGGATCAGAGAGCTGGTGGAGGAAGATGAAGTAGAACAGATAAAGGTCCATACCAAGGAGAATCAGTCTGATGCACTCACGAAGGTACTCCCCAGAGATAGCTTTCAAAGATGTGTGGCATGGATGGATCTATTGAGAAGAGATGAGTTCACAAGAACTTGAAAGCACCAAGGTAGAAAATGTGAGCTCAGAAGTGGCACTCCCAAGTCTTGAAAACATAAAAAAATAGATCATGGAAAGACGGGAGCGAGCCAGAAGAAGAATCAATCTCAATAGTAAAGTTCAGAAACTAGGCCAGCTCACTCTGAGACTGAGCCGGCTCAGTTAGGAACTGGGTTGGCTCAATCTAGAACTAGATCGGCTAGGTCTTAGAGAAAAATTCAGATAGAGAGCAATATTTTCGGACCTTTGGCATGGTACACAACTGGGTCGGCTTAGTCCTCAGTCTATGACTGAGCTGACCTAGTAACACGTTAGCCGGCTCAGTCTGAAATTGGACCGGCTCAGTTTTCGTAGGTTATTATTTTGTGTACATGGGTTGTTTAGGTTTGGAGAGTTTTTTATGAGCTTCGGCTTGACCCTTTGTAAAGTATATATACTAAAAATAGGTTAAGATTGTTAGTATACTGAAATGTGCTGAATAAAAGCTCTTTTCTCTCAAAAATCTCTTTTTCTCTTCTTTTCTATTTCTTGATTTATTTGATCATGCTTTCGTAGAAATCTTTAAGAAGTACTTTCTTGATTGCTTGGCTAATCACCGATGGCCACGACGATCTATGTGGGAAGAGTGCATATTCTCAATAATAACAAAGTGGTTCAAGGTCGCCACCTTTCTGGTTAGGCGTTGAACTTTCTTTATCGATTTTAGAGCAGTCATTTCTTGAATGGCTCGAATTTTTTTTGAATTTGCCTCAATTGCATGCCTCGACACCATGAACCCAAAACATTTTCCCAAAATTACACCAAATGCGCATTTGGTAGGATTTAAATTCATCTTGTACTTCTGGAGAGTGTTGAAGGTCTCTTCAAGATTGGCTATGTGATTTGCTGAAGCTCATCTCTTGACAAGCATGTCATCTACATATACCTCCATGTTGCAACCGATCCACTTTCTGAAGATTTTATTGACCAGGCACTGATATGTTGCTCCTGCATTTTTGAGTCCAAAAGGCATGACTCTATAATAATAGAGATCATGGTCAGTAATAAAAGTAATTTTTTTCTCATCCTCTGATGCCATCTGAATTTAGTTATAGCCAAAAAGGACATCCATGAAAGTGAGGAGTTCATGGCCTAAGGTTGCATCCACTAGTTGATTAATTCTGGATAGGGGGTGGCTATCTTTTGGACAGGCTTTATTCAACTTCTTGAAGTCTATGTACATCCTCCACCTGCCATTCACCTTCTTAACAAGAACCATATTCGAAATCTAGCTTGGATAGGAGACTTCTCACATGAATCCAGCCTTGAGGAGCTTGTCAACTTCTTCTGTAATTGCCTTCTATCTCTTTGGGGCATGGTTGCATACCTTTTTCTTTATCGATCGATACTTGAGATCAACAGCCAGATGATGTTTCGTAACTTTGGCATCAATTTTCGACATATCTACGAGGACCTAAGCAAAGACATCTGCATTTCTCTATAGGAATTTGACGAGTTGCTCTCGTACATTTGCCTCCAAATTGAAGTCAATCTGCACCATGTGCTCTTTATTTCCAACCCATCGACTAGGCAAGGATCTGATTGCTCATCCTTTTGTAGGGTAATTGAATAGCAAGGCCTTGCCAGAGCTTGATCTTCTTTGACCTTTCCAATCCCATAACTTGTTGAAAACTTTATTTTTAAGTAATAGGTCGACACTACTACCTGAAGTGCATTTAGAGTAGGTCAGTTGAGGATAGCATTGTAAGCAGATGGAGCTTTTACCACCAGAAAATTTACTTATGCCTTAGATTACTTTGGATATCGCCCCACAGCCACACTCAGAGTTATTACACCCTTAACTGGCACTACATCTCCAGTGAAGCCAACCAATAGAGAATTCATTAGTTTGAGCTAGTTATTAGGTACAGACATTTGGGAGAAAGCATCATAGAATAAGATATCGACCAAACTTCCATTGTTGACAAGAACGCATCGTACATCATAATCTGCTATGTTTAAAATAATTACAACTACGTTATTATGCAAAAAATTAAACTTCTTGCGCATCATTTTTAGTGAAAGCAATGGGCTCCTCAATCCTCCACCTCTTAGCCGGCCCCTCAGACCTGCCGGCCTTCTCACACCAAAGTCTCCCAAAGATGGTATTGATGATGCCGAGAGGTGGTCGATCTCCTCGCTGCTCCTCCCTCCTTAGTGGTTCTAGTTGTGGCAATGCCCTTGGCCAATCTTTTCTTGCCTTGAGTTAGTATTGCAGAAATCGGCCCAGCCAACCTCACCTAATAAGCTCCTCAATCTCATCTTGGAGCTGAATACATTTCTTAGTATCATGATCATGATCATGATGGTAAAGATAGTACTTATTTGGATTGCACTGGTCAGGGTGAGTGCGCATCCTCTCCGACCTCGACAGCTGCTCCTTAATCTCCATCAGTACTTGAGTTTTCAGAGCATTGAGAAAAGTGTAGTTGTGGAACCTTCTAGGAGGAGAACTTTTTTGCGCCCTTCTATCAGGGCTTCTTTGATGATGAGCTCAAGGAGAAGTTCAGGCTTACTTGCACTCAGGGAGAGTCCACGAGCACAATCGAACTTCATTCGACCTTTCCTCAATTATGGGCTTGCTAGATTTGCCTGCTTGCCACTCTCTCATGGCTTCCTCGTCCTTCAGCTTGAAGGCTTCTTCAACTCGGGTGTAGCCTTCTGCTCGAGCTAGTAGATCAGCAAAATCCTTAGGATACTTCTTTTTCAAGGAGAATATTAGATCATTCTTCTGAAGGCTATCCTTTAAGGTGGCCATGGTAATAGATTGGTCCATGTTTTGGACCTTCAATGCAGTGGCGTTGAAGCAGTTGACATAATCCCGAATGGACTTTTCTTTCTATTGTTTGATGTTGATGAGGGAGTTCGAACCATGTCGGGGATGTCAACTACTGATGAAATGAGCCACAAACTGTTGGCTTATTTGATCGAAGAAAAAGATCATATGCTGCTTCAGTATCGAGTACCAGTTTCTTGCTGCTTCCTTTAGAGTAGATGAAAAAGCTCACCATAAGATGGCATCTGGTGCACCATGGAGTAGCATCATTATCTAGAAGGCTTTTAGGTGGCTGACCAGATTAATGATCCCATCATAGCTCTCGAATTGGGGGAGCTTGAAGTTTGGCGGGATTAACTCCTGTATGATTCTTTGATAGAAAGGAGGGTTAATGCAGATGTTATCGTAGTTAGCTAGGGCAATGTGGTGAAGCTCTTTAATCCATCAATCCATTTCTTGATGCTTCCAATCGAGGGCCTCATCTCGATCATGGATCTCGAAGGATTTTTGATTGTAGGTAGTGAAGGTCTCTTCTAGAGAAGAATCATGATCAGAACAGGGGCTCTCTGCTCTCTGCTTCTCCTTTCCAGAGGCAACAGATCTGTTGACCTGAGTATGGCTCCTTAGGACTTGTTCTTGACATGTCGATGGAGGATTTTTCAGTTGGACCGCCATCGGGGGTTGCCACATGGCCTGCACTATTTTGGTGAGGCCGTGAATCTATTGTACCAATAGGTTAAATTGCTCTGGATCCACCATTATCGTCGGTGGAGGAGGTTGTGGTGCCAGTGATGGTGTTGAAGCAAGTGGGTTTGGCTTAGATCTAGTGGCAGAGGCAGTGGATCTCCAAGTGGTCATCTTTTCTGATGGTATTTCTGAAGCAAAAGAGATCTAACATAGATTGATTTTGAAGGATCAAAAGGAGAAGAAAAATAAAATCGACTGAACACTCCTTTTAGAATAAGGGCTCAGATGTGACCCTTCCTTTAGCACCAATCCTATTGGTGCAGAATCTGGTTGATGCTGGAGTGAGCTGGAGTTGAGGGAGATGAGGCTACCACTGGTGGCCTACAAAATAAAGTCCTAATCAAAGTCAGGGGTGGTGGCTCCGGTAGGACCCTTCGATGATTAAATTAGCTCTTTCGGCCGGCAGAAATGAAGCGCTATGAAAATTAAGGAGTAGAGCAATGGGAAGGGGAATGAGAGCTTAGAGAAAATATATCTGAAGGGTTTCTTTTATAGATGAAGCCTGTAACAAATTGATGGTGACAGCCATAACCATCTGGTAGTAGGCCATTTAGGCCATGTGAAGTTTGTTATGGAGGATAATGTTCATTGTAATGACGTGTTAGTCTGTTGGGATTTTGTAGTTGAAGTTTGGATGGAGCAGACATTGACGGTGAAGAGTTTTGGGTTACATTAATTTCAGAATAGTTTGGACTCCTTTAAGATCGCCTGCTTATATGTTGATTTGTATTAAGTTAATAGCCGAATTCATGTGGATGATGAGGTCCTTCTGGATGATTGGGAGAAAGTCGACTGAAGAAAACTTGCCTAGTGACTGAAAGGAACTCATTCATAATAATTTTGCCTGAAGAAGATCACTTGGAAGGAGATCGGATGGAGGAACCCAACTGGAGGAGATCATTCAGAAGGAGGATGACTAACGAAGTCCGTCCGATGAGAGTACAACTAAGAAGATTATCCGAAAGAAGATCATTCGGATGGAATCTAGGAGAAGATCCACTAGAGGAGTCTGAAAAGAATCTGACTACAGATAGTTCAAAAGGAGATCTACTGAAGAAGGTTCAACTGGGGTGTCACTAAGGGAGTCCAGAAGACTGGAGAAGTTTGGTCGGAAGGAGCCTATCTAGTGATAGGATGGAGATCGATCGGCAAGAGCTTGGTTGGCGGCTATGGATGACTATGATACTTTTGTAACTCAATCATTTTTTTAAAGCGCTGCTATCTTCATGAATGCTTGAAGGTTAATAAAGTGGAGACGAGGCTCTTTCACCGACATATCTGAAGCTCTTGGTGCGAGAATGCAGAGGTCTGCCACTCTTTGTAGATTATAGAAGTTTATCAAGGAAGGAGGAGTTCTGCCGATTTGGTGTCAATCCAGTGTTGAACAATCTAGATAGATTTTGGTAAGGAGAGAGTCCAAACAGCTTTATGGTCAATCAAGCTAGACAACATTATGATCGATCACTTAACTGCTTCTAGAGCCGCCGCAACTGTTCAAGCTTATTTGGGCGAGACCCATGAGGCTCCGGAGGTTCTCAAGTTATTGCATGAAGTTGGCCACGATTGCTGTTACTAGACGAGGTCACCCCAAGTTCCAAATCCTTTTTGGACTTTAGTAGAAAAGGGTTTATCCCTAACAAACCAACTATTTAAAAGTGAAGTTTTTAATGAGCTACGAAATTGGGGAGATTAGAGGAGATCAAATCCTGGCAAGACACTATTACTCGACTGCTCTATAAAAGCATAGCCAATCCAACCCTTGCCCAGTTGATGGGTTAGATGTCTGTGATGACCTTACTAGGGAGTGGGGCGAACCCACGGAAGACCTCATGGCCATCTCTCTGAATGATGAGAATGCAGAACATACTATGCAGATCGGCTCCAACTTGAGAGAGAAAGTTCGAAAGCAGCTTGTCACCTTCTTGTATGAGAACACCGATGTCTTCACTTGGGTTTTCATGGATATGGCAAGAATTGATGTCAAAGTCATGGAACATTGATTGATTGTTGATCCCAAATGTAGGCCAATAAAGAAAAAAATTTAGGGGCATACACTAGAAAGATAAAAGGCTATAGCAGAAGAAGTAGACAAACTTCTCAAAGTTGGGTTCATCCGAGAAGTCAACTACCCGAGTTGGATCCCTAATGTGTCCTGATCAAGAAGGCAAACGGCAAGTGGAAAATATGCAAAGACTTTAAAAAGTTGAATAAGGTCTGTTCAAAGGATAGTTATGCCCTACCTAAAATTGATCAATTGGTGGATGCGACTTTGGACCATGAGCTCCTCACCTTCATGGATTCCTTCTTTGGCTATAACCAAATTCGAATGGCACTAGAGGATGAGGAGAAAATTATTTTTATTATTGATCATGGTCTCTATTACTATAGAATCATGCCTTTTGGGCTAAAAAATGCAGGCGCGATCTATCTGCGCGTGGTCAATAAAATCTTCAAGAAGCAGATCCACCGTAATATGGAGGTCTATGTATATGACATGCTTGTCAAAAGCCGAACCCTGCAAACCACATTGCTGACCTTGAAGAGACCTTTAATGCTCTTCGGAGATATAAGATGAAGTTGAACCCGATCAAGTGCACTTTTGGAGTAACCTTGAAAAAATTCCTGGGGTTCATGGTGTCGAGGTGAGGGATCGAAGCCAACCCAAAGAAGATCCAAGCCATCTAGGAGATGATTGCCCTAAAATCAATAAAAAAAGTTCAGCACTTAATAGAAAAGGTGGCATCTTTGAATCGCTTTGTCTTAAAATCGGTCGAGCGGTGCATGCCCTTCTTTCAAGTCCTCAAGCAACCAAAAAACTTCTATTGGACTACAGAGTGCCAATGGGCATTCGAAGAGCTCAAAAGCTACCTCAGCTCACCCTCTCTATTAGCAAAGTTTGAATTGGGAGAAGAATTATTTTTATACCTAATAGTCTCTCTAGCAGCCCTTGCGGCAGTCTTGGTTAGGGAAGAGGCAAAGGTGCAGTGGCTGATCTACTATATTAGCCAAGTCCTAAGTGATGCTGAGACCAGGTATGCTAAGTTAGAAAAATTAACTTATGCTCTTCTAGTTGCAGCCAGGAGGCTTCGATCCTACTTCTAGGGGCACACCATAACACTCTTCACTGACTAATTAATCAAGGTAGTTTTTCATCGAACAGACGCCTTTGGGGGAATAGCAAAATGAATAATTGAGCTTACAGAGTTTGACATCAACTATCTACCTCGATCATCAATCAAAGATTAGATATTGGCTAATTTCATAGTCGAGTGCATAATTCTAGATGATGCTGGACCTGAGCAAGATGGGGCCAACACTCAATGGTTGCAATCGAGCTCCCTCGAAGAAAGAACAGACCTTCCTGAGGGCCTCTAGGCCCTGTATGTGGATGGCTCTTCTAATGCTTCAAGCACAGGCACTGGGCTGATCCTAGTCAACCCCAAAGGAGTCATCGTCGAATATGTGCTTCATTTCAAGTTTTCTGCAATAAATAATGGGACAGAATATGAAGCCCTGATAGTAGGGCTGAAGATAGCAAAAGAATTAGAAATAGATTTGCTTTGAGTTTATAGTGATTTCCAGTTGGTGGTGGGATAAATTAGCGATAATTATGAAGCTCGAGAGAAAAATATGATAAAATATCTTGAAAAGGTAAAAAGCTTGACCCTGACCTTCAATAGTTTCGATATCCAGCAGATTGTAAGGGCAGAAAATGTCAGGGCTGACCTCCTCTCCAAGCTGGCTACATTTGCCCCCAATGAGCTTCCAAAAGAAGTATACCTCGAAATATTGAAATACCCAAATTCGAAAGAGCCATAGTTTATAATGCAGATCGACCATGAGCCTTGCTAGATCGATCCGTTGGTTACTTACCTCAAGGATGGGACTCTTTCTCATGATCCAAAGGAAGCTTAGAAACTAAGGAATCAAGCCTCCCAGTATATTCTTTATGAAAACAAACTATATAAGAGATCATATTCTTTGCCACTTTTAAAATATTTTCGACCTTTCGAGGGTGATTTTGCATTATGAAAAGTACATGAAGAAATTTATGGTAGCCATCTTGGTGCCATCTTTATCCCATAAACTACTTCAGCAAGGGTATTACTAGCCAACCATGTATCATGATTCTATTGAATATGTTAGAAGGTGTGACCATTGCCAGAGGAATGTAAATATTCAAAGGCAACCAACCTCCAAGCTTACACCCCTGAGCGTCCCTTGGCCATTTGCACAGTGGGGGATGGATATACTGGGATCCTTTTCAATAGCATCTAGACAACGAAAGTTTCTCTTGGTCGTAATTGATTACTTCACCAAATGGGTCGAGTTCGAATCCATGGTAAAAATTATTGAAGTTAAAGTACAAGACTTTATCTGAAAGTTAATTATTTGCAGATTTGGCCTACCTCAAATCCTTATCACAGACAATGGGCGGCAGTTTGCTGGAGCAAAATTTACCGAGTTTTGTGAAGACCTGAACATCATCCACAACTCACATCCATGGCTCATCTGCAAGCAAATAGTGAAGCAGAGGTGACCAACAGAACCTTGCTACAAGGTATCAAGGCGAGACTTGAGAGAGCAAGGAGGACTTGGATAGATGAACTCTATCATGTACTTTAGGCATACCGAACTGTCTAAAGACTACTAATTGAAGAAATTTCAATCATCCTAATCTTCAAAATAGAGGTAGTCATCCCAATTGAGCTCAAATATCCATCAGCATGAATTATGGCCTTCAATGAGCAGCACAACTCACAAAACCTGAGGGCTAACCTTGACTTGCTAGAGAAGAAATAGGAGGAAGCACAAGTTCGAATGGCGGCCTATAGGCAGAAAGTAGCTCGTTACTACAACTCTAAGGTTTGGGGCAGAATATTTAGAGTGGGTGACTTGGTGCTTCGATGAGTAGTTATCTCATGGTTCCAGAACTAAGAAAAGCTTGCTCCAAATTGGGAAGGATCCTATGAAGTAAATGGGGTCATCCGGCTTGGGACATATTACTTGAAAGAGTTCGGAAGGAGTCCGACCAACGAAAACTTTAGAAATTGTCTTTTCATCTCACCTTACATTCAAAAAAGTTTCAGCACCTGCGCAAATGATGCCAAAATTCTCTTCCTGATGGGCATGAAAAGTTCAAAAGAACTTTGGCACTCATACTTTCTTACTTCCTTCTTTCGAACCTCAAACTTGAGAGTAGGGGGACTTGTGTTGGGTGTAGATCCTCTCCTACCGAAGTCTAGAAAGATGTCAGATCTTGGGACGATATCATCACGATGATAGTCGCTATGGCCAACTTCACTCAATGACTCTAGAACCAGCAAGGACCTCATTGTCTACGCAAACTTCATCAACGTATACCCTTCAAACTCTCATCGGTCAGACTCCTTCCAAACTCTTTCAATGGGTCTCCTCCTGGATCTCTCCAGTAGATCTCCCTCCGAATGACCCTCTCTAGTCGCACTTCCACTAGACGAACTGCTCCTAGCTGCCCTCTTTTTGGATGATTTTCTTTAGTCAGGTTCCTCCATTAGAACTCCTTCTAGCCTCTAGCCATCCATACTCCTTCAGCAACATGCCTTTCAGAATCTTCCAGTTGGACTCCTGTCAAACTCCATCTAGTGGCCTAAAGGGCTTGTCAGGGGAAAGATACCCCTTGACGAAGTCCTTGACTACGGACCTTATTTCTGCTAGGATTTGCCAATCTTCTCAGAGATGAGTTCATGCTACAGAGCCTCCCGAATGCACGCTAAAGTTTGGTGGCATGATCTTGAATGATGAAGGAGAATTACTGCTATACTAACCCTATCCTTTAACTGAAGGCAAGTAACAGGACCTAAGCCATTCTCCTTCTAGATGAACTCCTCCTCTTGAACACCTTTTGGATGATCTCTCTCTAGTTGCTAGACAAGCTTTCTTCAGTCGACCTTCTTCTAACCAATCTTCTTCTAGCCGCTAGGCAAGTTTCCTTTAGTCGATCTCCTTCCAGCACTCTAGGAGGACCTCATCGCTCACGTAAATTTAATCTACCAACTCAATGCAAATCAACTTATATGTAGATGACCTCAAAGAAGTCCGAACCTCTCTAGAATAATTGAGATCTAAAAGCTCCTCACGATCGACGTCTACCTCACCCAAACTTCAACTATTAAATCCCAGCGAACCGATGCATCGTGACAACGGACAATACTCTCCTTAACAAACTCCACGAGGCTCGAGCGGCCCACTATCAGATGGCTATGGCTATCACTATCAGTTTGTTACATGCTCCATCTATAAAAGAAACTCTTCAGATACATTTTTTCTAAGCTCTCATCTTCTACACCAAAATTTTGCTTTAAATTTCTCTGAGTACTCCATTTTTGTTGGTCAAGAGAGCTGATTTGATCATTGGAGGGTCTTGCTGGAGCCACCACCTCCGACTCTGGATGAGACTTATTTTGCAGGTCGATGGTGGCGATTTTGTCTTCTTTTACTCCAGCGTCAATCAGATTTTGCACCAACATTTATGTTACTCTTCTCTGACATGGGCTGTTGTTGCTGATGCTTGTGTTGAGCTGGAGCAAAGAGTGATAATGTGGGATCCTAACAACCTATAGGGAAAGTCCTTAATACTAGAAAAGAAGATGAGAGTTTTCTGATAGAAGACCTTCCAAGTCAATGATGATCGGTGAGAAAGAATAAATAGATAGAAGAAGATGATAAAAAAGGCTTAGAAGTCTCTTAAAAGTCTAGAGAATTCAGAGAGAGCAAGAGCTAGAGTCTCAAAGAGGAGTCCCCCCTTTACCTTTTTTCTACCTTTTATGGAGGAAGAAGTGCTAGAATTATCATACCATTAGCCACCAAAATTGTGGAATGTCAGAAATCGTTATGGTATTAGCTTCAAGTGAGTAGAGGGAATATTTGCTATCATAACAAACTTCTAAAAAAAATTCGATAACATGCAAGATTAAAATTAAAACACAATGAAAAGAAATCAGATTAATTCATACATACATGCATGAGATCGTATCCCAAAAACTTTAGGATCTCTCATAGCTATGATCAAGATTGAAACTAAATATAGAGAATATCTAATCTTCATCTTGCACGGGTAGACCTTCACCACTATTCGATGATCATAGATGTCTTCAAGGATTTCTTTGAAGTTGCATACGCATTCAGCCTCCATAGATATCCACATAGGAACGATCTGGAATTCTCTTCTAAATTTTTATCTTTCTTCTTCAAGAAAATCAAAACACATGATCTTGATTCAGCCCTAACGCAAACCTACCCTTGGCCACCTAATGCAAGAGAAAGAGAGAAAGATCTCTCTCCATTTGGCATGTGAAAAGAGGTGCTCCTATTTTCTTTTCTTGCATGCATGAGGGGTGGGGGCGAGAGAGAGAGAGAGAGAGAGAGAGAGAGAGAGAGAGAGAGAGAGAGAGAGAGAGAGAGAGAGGGTGTAAGGTTGGTTTGTGATGCAAATCTAATTTGCTCTAGGCATGGGATCAAAACCCTATCTTAATTCATTAGGATTTTGAGATTTAAATAGATCCATAAGAATCTTCATAGCATAGGCTTTGACTAGTCAAAGCATTACTTAAGAAGGGCTCACGATCCTGTTGGTGTAGAATCTGGTTGATGCTGGAATAAAGCTGGAGTTGGAGAAGATGAGATCGCAATCGATGACCTACAAAATAGAAGTCCTATTCAGAGTCTGGGGTGGTGGCTTCAATAGGATCCTCCGATGATTAAGTTAGCTCTTCTAACTAATAGAAATGGAGTGCTCAAGAAAAAAAGTAGTAGAGTATCACGAAGGGGAAGAGAGCTTTGAGAAAAATATATATGGAGGGTCCTTTTTACAGATAGAGTCAGTAACAAACTGATGGTGACAGCCATAATTGTTTGGTAGTGGATCGTTCGGAGCCACGTGGAGTTTGTTATGGAGGGTGGTATCCATTATCGTGATGTGCCAGTTCATTGGGATTTCATAGTTTAAGTTCAAAGAAAGCAGGTGTTGGTAGTGAAGAACTTTGAGTCATAACATTTTCAGAGAAGTTCAGACTCCTTCAAGGTTGCCCGTATGTGGGTTGGTTTGTACTGAGTCAGTAGTTGAATTCATGCAGACGATGAGGTCCTTTTGGGAGGTCTGAAGAAGGTCAACCAGAAGAAGGTTGACTAAAGGAAGCTTGCCTGACTACTGGAAGGAGTTCATCTAGAAGGGAATCTGACTGGAGGAGGTCATTCAAAAAGAGGGCAACCGGTGGAGATCATCCGGATAGAGTCTAACTGAAGGAGGTCATCCAGAAAGAGATCTGCTGGAGGAGTTTGGAAGGTTGAAGGAGTCCTAAAGGAGTCTAGCTTGGAGGAGATAGTAATTCAAAAAAGGTTTTGATATCTCCGAGATTGTCCTTGCATTGACTGGTATTCATAGTATTAAGGATTGATGCCGAGGTCCTTCCTATGATGGAGAGAAGCTCGATTGGAAGGGGCCCTTTGGGCGACGACCAGGAATTCAGCTAGAAGGAACATTCCTAGTGATTGGAAGGAGATCGGTTGGCAAGGGCTTGGTTGGTGGTTGTGACGAGTGGACGATTATGATACTCTTGCAACTCATCCATTCGTTTGAAGCTTAGCTATTTTCAAGGCCGTCCGAAGGTTAATAAAGTGAAGATGAGGTTCTTTTGCTTGCACATTCAAGATTCTTGGTGTGAGAATCCAAAGACCCGCCACACTCTGTATATTGCAGAAATTCGTTTAGGGTATAACTCTACAGACCAAGATTGAACAGCCTGGGAAAGTTCTAGTTGGGAAGAAGTTCGAGCAGCTTGAAGGCCGGCCCGGCCATATTGCATTAGGACCAAATACTTAATTGCTTAGAGGACTGTCATCACTATTCAAGCTCGTCTAGGTGAAACTCATAATGCCTTGTAGGTTATGGAGTTCTCTGGAAAAGCTAGCAATCAGAACAGAGAAAGTTAACTAGCAAGTCCAAGTTGGAGGTCTTTGGTCTTAGCGCTAAGCAGGAATTCTTCACTGGTTGAAGTTGGTCATGGTTGTTGTTACCAGACAAGGTCATCCCAAGACCTAGCATCCTGTCGGACTTCGGTAGGTGAGGGTTTATCCCTAACATTAGCCTCCCCACTCCCGAGTTTGAAACTCGATGGAAGTAAAGAAATATGAATGTCAAAGTCCTTTTCTATCCTTTGCACCTGTTGGAAAGGAAGTTTTGGCATTTATCATGCTGGCGTCGAAATTTCTTAAATACGAGGTGACCTGAAAAGATAATTTTTGAAATTTTTGCCAAAGCACTGCCCATGGTACAATGCAATTATGGTTCTGTCCATTGCCAACCCTCTGCCATGATGAATGGGACACGTGTCAACCTGAGGTTGATTAGTGGAGACCTGCAATCATGACTGCCTCGGACTCTTGCGAATACTTAAGCTCATCTTCTTCCTTTAGGATTTTAGTTCGTTCGGATTTCCTATTTTTTTTCTTTTGGTCTTCATCTCCTTCTGGCTCCAAAGTACTGGTGTCTTCCAATATCTTCCTCGATTCTTAGGGGTTCTTCCATTCAATTTTTATTGAGCTCGCCGTCTCTCCATTCTTCCCCATCGATTTAGGTTAGTCCCTGAACCTTCTTGCTAATTATTCCTATGGTTTTTGGTATCTTCATCCATTCAATTTTTTTAGGAAAGTCTTAAGTCTTATTTTTCTTAATTTTTTGGAGATTTTTTCAACTTAGTTTGATCCATATATCCACCGAAGGATCCTGATCAACTTGTTCCAAGAGTTTAGCTCATCTAGCACTGATGGATCCATCCCATAAGGATCCCAAACATGTAGAAGTGTTCCGACCTTCATTCGTTTTTAATACCATCTTCTGTAAACTTTGGCATGAAGCCCTGTCTTTGATTAGGATCTAGTTCGAAATCCCTTCTGAATATAAGCTCGAACATTCTGGTCTTAGCGATCGAGCCTGCTCTCCTTCTTTAGGCTAAACTTGTTTGTATGTTGAAACCCTCTGTGCAGGACTTCGGCTATCCTTACCTCCTTTTGTAGTCAACCTATTTAAGTTCTTAAACATTTTCTTTGCTGCTATGGCATCGAACTCACTTAGGTTCATCATAAGATTTCTCTCTTCGTGCATTATGGCTAATGTCCAAACTACCATTTCTTTATTCCATAATTTCTTCACCATCAAACATCACCCCACCACCAAATATTGGTGGCATGTCTCTCCCCAGTTTGGTAAGAAGAGGTTGCTTAAGGATGCCTCTTCTTCTATTCACAACTAGAAAGAGAATTTTCTTTTTATTTTGTGCCCTTCCTTAGAACTAGGACTTCCTTCTTGGGAGGAAATAAGGAATTCAACTCGTCGAGCTCCCAGGCTTAAGAAAGAAGATTGAGACTCAGTCGATAGACTAAAGAACTACACAGCTTTCCTGATTTCCAAACTTTTGGATGATCAGACCTTATTTAACCATGGTCTCAATCCTCTTGACTCGACAGGTAGTCCTCTGCGATCTGCTAATTATACATTATTTTTTTATTCTAATTTTAATTTTTTTATCGCAAAATTGGCTCTTGAAGAGCGAAATTGCTTGATTAAGGAGATCCAATCCCTTAAAAGAAAGGGCAGCTCCACTAGAAAACCTTCAAAGAGGGCTCATGCTGAAGAGCCAGTCCCGACCATATTGATCTAGGCAGTGCCCACCCTAGAAATTATCACGGTGGCACCAAGTCCGGCCATACCTAACAAAGCTGCTCCCTTCGTATCTCCTAAGCAGGGGGGAGTCATGGAGAAGAGAAAGAAGAAGGAGAAAATGCCATCGCCAAGAAGGTTAAGAGGAAGGTCGGGCACTCTGGCGGTGAGAGCTCTAGCTAGGAGCAGGATTCTTTGAATGATTGGGAGATCATCCATTCTTTGATATGGGGTAGCATTCTCCCACACATCACTGATAGAATGGTTTAGAAGGAGAATACAAAGAGGTTCGATAAATCCTTCATCGCTTATCTGGAGCTAACCAACTTCTCCAAACTTGATTGAATGTAGGATGCATCTTCAAAGCTCTGACCTAGTTTCTTTTTATTCTGTAGCTGGGACACTATTTGTTTGCCCATTCGAAGGTAGCTGATCTTTGCTAGGTTGAGGCTTCCAAGGCCCTCAAAAAGGCTTGGGCGGAGATCGAAAGGGTTCGAATGGAGGTCGACTATTTGAAGGTGGCCTCAGAGATACAAGCTATAGAAGTCAGGTACCTTTAGGAGGCATTGCGGAGGGAAGAGGAGGCTTCGATGGGGTTGAAGGCAGCCTTAGCTCTTTTGGAAGACAAGAGGAAGAAGGTTGAAGAGGAGATCGATGCTGAGAGGGAGTGGGCTGTCGAAACCTTCAAGTCTTCCTAAGCCATGGAAGACATCAAGATCACTTTCGTCAAGGAAGCTTTTTTGGAGAAATTTTAGATCTGCATGAGGAGGGTTGCAAAGAACTTCCTCGAGGTAGACCTTAACCTTCTAATGGACGAACCTAGTGAAGAAGTCAGTCACTCCAACGCTGGTGCTGCCACTCCCACCATCGAACCTACCCTTGAAGTTTTTGAGCCTACAACCATGATCTCTAAACCTGCTCCTATACTGACCTCATCTGCTACTATACCAGTCGAGCTTGAAAACTTTTGATGACTTGTACATTTTCTTTTTTCCTTTCAATGTATTCAAACATTTTGTTAATGCAATGAAAGTAAATTAAATTTCATACTCATATTGTGGTGTTTGTTATTTAGAACTCCTCTGACGAGCAAAGCCCTAATCCTCCTTTTTCGATCGAAGCTGCACCGCTACCCTAGGGCATCCCTTTAAAATCTATTGCTAAAAACTTGAAAAAGAAAGTTCATCAATTGAAAAAGAAGTTGAAGAAGGTTGAAGGTGAACTTCAAAAGTTGAGAAAAAATTACTTAGAGTTAATAATCGAGGTTACTCACTTACACCAAGTGCACAAAAAGGATTCTATGGATTATATAAAAAAAAAGAGATTTTGAAGTTGAGCTTGAAGAGACCAAAAAGTGTGCTAGTAAGAAGATTTGATCTTTAACAGCCAAAGCCAACTCTCTTGAAGTTAAGCTTAATGTGGCAAAAAAAAAAATTCTACTATTGGAAGGGAGCTTGCTATAGCCTTCTGAGAAGGTGTGGTATGACTAGGATTGGTCAAAGAAATTTTTGGAGCTTCAGAAATAACTTTAGGATATCAAAGCTTGCCACAACAGTTATAGAGTATGCTGGGTAGAGAAAATATCTAAACTTGAGCATGAGCTTAAGGTGACTAGAGATGAAGTGACTCATCGTTGGAGGCAGTTAACCAATAGTCAACAGGTCGGTGTTAGCAGAGAGTTGGAGCAACTTGCTTCTTTAAGAAAATCCTTCGATGATCTTTCAGCATCGTACAACAAGGAGAAGGCCGAGCTTCAATAGCTGAAGATACAAATGGCCTACGAGCGACAAGCTATTAAGGATGCTGAGGTTGAGTCAGCGATCTTAAGAAGACAGCTACGGGAGTTTGAGGATAATTTTTGGTTGGCTGATAGGTTATTCGTATAGAACCTATCAAGAAGGAAAGAACTTGAAGAAGAATTTGTTAGCTTAAAGCAATCCCTCGTGATGGCTGAGGTCGACAGTCCAAAGTCTGAGGATTCTGGTCTTCCTTCTTAGAACCTCATCCATTTTACTTTTTTGTACATGGTTTCACATACCTTCATTTTTTAATGAATGAACTTCAATTTCAATAAAAAAATATTTTTTTCAATCATCTTTTTCACTTTGTTTGGGTTTGATATTCATTGGTTTTTTCTTTTTCCTTCATCTTATCTTTTGTTGAAATGACTGTTGAAAGATGGTATTTCTCCTATCTCTTCATAACCGAGGATCTTTATCCATGCTAGGATGGGGTTATCCTTCCATTTCCAACTCGATTGATTATTCTTTATCCTCCTATCAAGATGAGGTCCTCTCTCTATTTTCGATGAGATCAACCATTACTTTATCCCCCTGTTAGGATGAGGTCCTCCTCTAATTCCTGACGAGGTCAATTTTTACTTCTATCAGAGCGAAGGTCTTCCTCCTATCTTAGATAACTAGAGATCTTCATCCGTGTCAGGATGAGGTTCTTTTCTTGCTCCTGACATGGTTAGTAGGGGCACCCAAAGGGCCATCGTAGGAGCCTCTCCCCTCCTCCTATCTTAAGTAATCGAAGGTCTTCATTTTGCTCATGTTAGGACGAGGTTCTCCTCCTATTCCTAACAAGATAGTAGGAGTGCAAAAGAGCCATTGGAAGGGCCTCTCCACTTCCTATTTTAAGCGACTGAAGGCTTCTTTTGCTCATAGTTAAGATGAGGTTTCTCCTTTTTTCCTATAGGACAGTAGGAGCGTAAAAGAAACATTGAAAGAGCCTCTCCCCTCCTCCTGTCTTACACGATCGGAGGCCTTCATTTTGCTCATGTTTGGACGAGGTTCTCCTATTATTCCTAACAAAATAGTAGGAATACAAAGGGCCGATGAAAGGGCCTCTCCCCTCCTCCTATTTAAACAATCGAAGGTCTTCATCTTGCTCATGTTAGGATGAGGTTCTCCTCCTGTTTCTAACAGGGCAGTAGGGATACAAAAGAACCGTTGAAAGGGCCTCACCCCTTTTCCTATCTTAAACAACTAGAGGTCTTAATCTTTGTTCAGGGATGAAGTTCAGTTAAGTTATTTTCTATCATTATACAATTTTGCACCAAAGGATAGAGATATTGAAATGAGAAAATTTTATTGAGGTGAGATTACTGATAATACATTCATAAGTTCTCCGAATTCTAGGGTCATGAGAGTGTTGCCCCTTTGAGCTCCTTCAAGTAATAAGTTCTAGGCCTAACGACTTCCTTAACTTCATATGGGGCTTCCTAATTTGGTGCAAGCTTTTCTTGGTTCTGAGGTCGTGAAACAGCTATATGCTGAAGTTCCAAGTCCTTCACTTTAAATACTTTGCCTCTAACCTTGGAGTTGTAGTAGTAGGCTACTTTTTGCTTGTAGGCTACCATTCGAACTTGAGCTTCTTTCCTTTTTTCTTCTAGCAAGTCGAGGTTAGCCCTAAGATCCCATGAGTTTTGCCGCTCATTGAATGCTACAACTCATGCCGATGGAAGTTTAAGCTCTATTGGGATGACTGCCTCCATTCCGAAGGCTAAGATGAATGGAGTCTCCTTAGTTGGTAGTTTTTGGATAGTTCGGTATGCCTAGAGTACATGGTAGAGTTTGTCTATCCAAATCTCTTTTGCTTTCTCAAGCCTTGCTTTGATACTTTGTAGCAAGATTTTATTGGTTATCTCAATCTCGTCGTTTTCCTGTAGATGTGCTACTGATGTAAAATTATGAGATATGTTCAGATCTTCACAAAACTTGATGAATTTTACTTCGGCAAACTATCATCCATTATCTGTTATGAGAGGCTGAGGTAGACCGAATCTGCAAATAATTGACTTCTAGATGAAGTCCTGTACTTTAGCTTCGGTGATCGTTGCTAGAGGTTTAACCTCAATCCACTTCGTAAAGTAATCGATTGCTACTAGAAAAAAATTTTGCTATTCGGATGCCATGGGAAAGGGCCCGAGTATGTCCATTCCCTATTGTGCAAATGGCCATGGGACACTTAGGGGGGTAAGTTCAGAAGTCGGCTATCTCTGAATATTTGCATTTCTTTGACATCGATCATATTTTTTGACATACTCTGTTGAATCATGATACATTATCGGCCAATAGTAGCCCTACCAAAGTAGTCTATGAGATAAAGATCTAACCCCTACATGACTTTTGTAGATTCCTTTATGCACTTTTCATAATGCAAAATCAGCCTTAGAAGGCTGGAGACATCTTAATAGTGGTAAAGTATACGATCTTTTATATAACTTGCCTTCATACATAACATACCGAAAGGCTTGATTTCTCAATTTTTGAACTTCTTTTGGATCATGAGAAAGAACTCCATCTTTGAGATAAGCGACTAGCAGGTCAATCCAGCTCGACTCATACTTGATTTGCATCATAGATTGTGATTCTTTCAAACTTGAGCATTTTGGAATTTCAGAGAAGACTTCCTTGGGCAGTTCGGTGGGAGCTTATGTGGCTAGCTTAGAGAGAAGGTTGGCTCTGGAATTTTTCACTCTTGGAATATGTCGAATACTAAAACTATTGAAGGTTGGAGTCAAGTTCTTTACTTTCTCGAGGTATTTTATCATTCCTTCCTCCCAAGCTTTATAATTACCGCTAACTTATCCAACCATCAATTCGAAATCACTATAAGCTTAGAGCCGATCCACTTTTAACTCTTTGGCTATCCTTAACCTTGCAATTAGAGCTTCATATTTGGCCTCATTATTTATTATAGGAAATTCGAAGTGCAATGCGTATTCGATAATGACTTCTTTCAGGTTTACCAAGATGAATCCAACGCCTGCACCTGAAGCATTGGATGAGCATCCACATATAGGACCCAAAAGCCTTTAGGAAGGTCGACATTTTCTACAGGAGAGCTCGACTATAATCATGGGATGCTGGTTTCATTCTGTTTAAGTTCGATCTCATCGGAGATGGTGCATTCCACTACGAAATCTTCCAATATTTGAGCTTTGATTGACGATCGAGGTTGAAAGTTGATGTCAATCTCTATAAGTTCAATTGCTCATTTTACAATTCTTTAAGAGGTGTCTGTTCGATGAAGAACTATCTTGATTGATTGATCAGTAAGGAGGGTTATAATGTACCCCTAAAAATAAGGTCGAAATCTTCAGGCTATAATCAGTAAAGCATAAGTTAGTTTTTCTAACTTAGTGTACCTAATTTCAGCATCCCTCATGACTCGGCTTATGTAGTAGATCGATCACTGCACTTTTGCCTTTTCTTTGACTAGAACTGCCATAAGGGCCACTCAGAAGACCATCAGATACAAAAATAGTTCTTCTCCAAGTTCGAATTTTGCCAACAGGGGAGGCGAGCTGAGATAATTCTTGAGTTCTTCAAATGCTTATTGACATTCAGCGGTCTAGCAGAAGTTCTTTGGTTATTTGAGGACTTGGAAGAAAGGCATGCATCGCTCAACCGACCTCAAGATGAAGTGATTTAGGGCTGCCACCTTTCCTATTAGGCGTTGAACTTCTTTTATTGATCTTAGGGCAGTCATCTCTTGATTGGCTTAAATCTTCTCTAGATTTACCTTTATTCCACACCTTGATACCATGAACCCTAAGAACTTTTCTGAAATCATGCTGAAGGCATACTTGGTTCGGTTCAACTGAAGAAAAAATCTATT
Organism: Cocos nucifera; assembly: GCA_006176705.1. Classification (NCBI taxonomy): domain Eukaryota; kingdom Viridiplantae; phylum Streptophyta; class Magnoliopsida; order Arecales; family Arecaceae; genus Cocos; species Cocos nucifera. The sequence goes on from QRFJ01005851.1 coordinate 57,829, forward strand.
TTTTCGGCATAGGATGGTTCAGATCCGATTGGATCTAAAAAAATATTTCAAAAATTTTTTCTAAAATCCTAATCAAATCTAAGTCTTCTTGAATTTGATCATGGAGATTTGATATTAAAAGTTAAAAATAAAATTAAATCAAATTTAATTTTAAGTACCTGATTTGGTAATCTAATTATCCTACGATGATCCTGTTAATTCCCGAGGTTCTGGAAAGAGCTATGCACGCGTCTGGCCTCTACTAATATCCACTTGGGTCGGATCTGAATGTCTTCTCCTCATGAATTTTTTCTCCAAAAATTAGATCTGGATCTGATTTGAGAAGCCTTCAAAATGATTTCTGAAGATAGCTTGTTTGTCTCATGAATACCATCACATAGATGCTGAATCTTATGCCAAAAATCTTGGACATTCAACTTAGATTTGTGCCTAACTTTTTAGAAATGTAGAAGAGAGGGAGAGAGAGGATAGAGGGGGCATGAATATTAGAGGAAAGGCTCCTTTGGGTGTAGATAAATTACATTGAGGCAATTTTGTGAGAAGAGTTCTTATACAAGACATAGCACTAGAAAGAGTCACTTTTTGATCAAAAATCTTATTTATTTGACCATTGAAATACTTGGACATGATCTTCACAAAAAACCACAGATCCCATCTAATTTTCATGCCAAAAATCTATCTGGAGGGTGGCAGCATGAAAGGATAAGGAAGAGTCCATGTGCATCTAGGACTCTTTCCTCAAGAGTTTGATTTAGATCAAACTCTATCAAAACCCAATCTAGGCACCTCTAAAAATTATGAAATTTTGCACACCCAAAGTATATCTTGTTCCCTATTACATATCCAAAAATTAAAGTAAAATATTTTTTAAAGAATTTTCCAAAATTCTTGGATCATGTGACCCTCATTCTCTCAATTGGGTCAACTATTGACCCTAGTCCAATTGCACTAGGAATGAATTTAATTTTCATAATTAATCTGATCTAGACTTATTCTAGTTAGAAGAAAATAAATCCATTCAAGATACAGAAATGAGTCAAATCAAATTTAACTTAGTTGCGATGAATTGAAAGATTACAGAAGGAGAAAGTCAGGCTCAATCATGTGCTAGCATGATTACCTTGAACCTGATTGGATCTAATCCAGACCCAAACCCTTGTTTGTATGATTCAGTTTGGTTCAGTTCCATATGATAATGAGACATATCGAGATCTCTATCATCAATATTATCGAAACATCTTTCGATGGATCAGAACTTTTCTGATTCATACAATTAGAATGATCGATCATCAAAATCATTCTAATTTCTCCCAAAATCCACCAATGGCACCTAGCGGTATATTATGGCAATCCATTAGAACTAAAAGTGAACCTCTCGGTGTAGCAACCTGTATGATTGGATTCTTCTATCTTGAGCTCCAATAGGTTAGGGTCGGATTCCCAGGAAACTCTTTCGTGGCCATCTCTGGACAATGAAGGAAGGAGAAATCCTGATTTCCCGGTCCAGGTTCGTTCCAGATCTGATTAGATCAAGAGATATATTTCAAAAATTTTCTCTTGATCCAATCAGATCTTGATATGTTTCAGATCTGATTCTTATTATTTAATAAATAAAAAAATAAAAATTAAATTAAATTTAAATTTAATTTACCTTGATTTGGGTAATCCTATTACCCTGTTGATGATCCTGATTGCAGCGGAAGGTTCTGGATCTAGCCACGCAAGCGCCTGGCCTCTACCGGTATCCACTCGGGTTGGATCTGGAGATCCTCTTCTTCTCTATCACACCTCCAAAAATCAGATCTGGATCTGATCTGGAGGATCTTCAAAACTCTTTTGAAGATCTGCAGTTCGTCCTTTGCAGCAGCGCAGCCTTCTTGCTTTTGATCGCCTTTCCTTGATCTGAATCGCACCAACCTAAGTCCCAAAACTTTTTGGACGTGGAGAGCAGAGGAGGGAGAAGGTGGCATGGAGAAGGAGGAGGAGAGGCAGCCTTGGGGCATGTGGCTTAAATTGAGAATTAGAAAGTTGGGCGCAGGGTCTTATTTATAGACTCTCTGTGATCCAACTCCTCTTCCTCCCTCAATCACAACCCTTTGTGAAATCAGATCTAAATCTGATTGGTGGGAATGAGATCCCTGATTGGTTAGAATAGAGACCCCTGGATTCCTCCTTAGAGGGTGCCTAAGACCAGTCAAACTTGGATTCTTAAGGGACTCTAATTGGAATCCAAAAGGAGATGGAGTCCTTCCAAGGGACTCCTCGCCCTACTTGGGCTCACGCCACCCTTGGCGTGCGCCCCTTCTTTGCCAGGTTCTGGCAGGGGGACAAGCCCCCACCAGCTCTCCAATAGGTGCATGACATGTGGTCAAAAGTCAAAGGGTCAATGGTCAACATTTGACCAGTCAAAGGTAGACTTTTGACCAAAGTCAGGTGAAAAATGGCAGGTAATGTCTTAAAAAATAAGACAACCTTTTCTGACTTGGACAACCTCCAGTCAGACCATATGAAGGCCTCTGATTGAGCACAAACTCCTTTGGCTCAGTCAGGACAACTTATTTATGATAGTAAAAGAAGAACGTTAGGTTCAATCGAGTGCTAGCACGATTTCCTTGAACCTAATTGAATCTCATTCAGATCAATTGAACTAGATCAGTTCAATTGATGATCACCAGATTCAAACCCTTGTTTGTGTGACCCAGTTAGGTTCAGTTCTGTATGGTAATGGGATATGTCATGATCTCTATCATCGACATCATCGAAACTCCTTTCGATGGATCAGAACTCTTCTGATTCGAACAGCTAGAATGATCGATCATCTAAATCATTCTAATTGCTCCCAAAATCCACCAGTGACACCTAGCAGTATATGGTGGCAACCCATCAGAGCTGAATGCGAACCTCTTGGTGCAGCTACCTGTGTGATTAAGTTCTTCTATCTTGAGCCCCGATCAGATTAGGGTTAAGGTGAACTCGTCAAACCCTAGTCTCTGTCATATGATGTAATCATTCGATTCGAGTCCAATGTGAAAATCTAAATAGAAACTCTTTCTATTATTTCACTCTGCCATGGCCATGGGCTTCTGGACTTGATTCTCATGATCATCATAGGGCTACTGCTCCTCTACCACCGAGGTAGATAGATTCCATCTTGATGCAATCCAGTTCCTACAATGAACATGCTATAGCCAACATACACCTCAGGGTTCCATATGGCTAGGAGACCGAGTAATGGTGTAGTCAAACTATAACACCCTCAAGGTGAACTGCCGATGCATCTCAGGTCAAAGAACCAGACACACTACTGCAGCATCGAGTCAGTCATTGACGAGAAGGTAGACTTCCTAATGACTACTCGAGGTGGTCACGCTCAGTGCCCTCGTTCTCTAACGAGTACCTGTACTCTCGCTCCGGTGTCTCCACACCGTAGACTCAAGACTCATCTACTAAAGAGAAGCGATCGTGTACACCAACCTTCCGGATCAATCACCATCCTCGTGATGATCCTATGGTCGGGAGCATGTTTATGAGTTAATAATGATTATTCATGTCTTAAATTTTCAACTCTTGAAAATATGAATTATCATTACCATTAACTCAAAGGATGTATCACAGACACTAAATACACATATGTGATAGAAAATAACCCATTTTATTATTTTATAGTCAAAATTATAATTTTGCCCCTAGAAGTGTATTACAAGTGTCAGCCAATTCTGGCTTCTAGGGCACATATATCTAACAATCTCCCACTTGTCCTAAAGCCAATTGGCTACAAGTCTAAGTCCCATCTTCTCAAGGTGGGCTTCGATCTTCTGCTGGCCCAACGGCTTTGTAAGTGGGTCTGCCACATTATCTGTGGAGTTGACTCTCTTGACCTCGAACGTAACCTTTCTCGAAGGTAATCGCGGATGAGATGATATCGCCGCTCAATGTGCTTGGACTTCTGGTGAGACCTCGGCTCCTTAGCAAGGGCTATGGCGCCATTGTTGTCGCAGTAAAGAGGAATGGCATCTGATGGCATTACTCCAATTTCTGCAGCAAACTTCTTGTACCAGAATGCTTCCTTTGCAGCCTCTGATGCAGCTATATATTCTGCTTCCATGGTGGAATCTGCTATCACAGTTTGCTTGGAACTCTTCCAGCTGACAGCTCCACCATTGCACACAAACAGACTTCCAGATGTCGACTTTCGATCATCTATATCGGACATGAAGTCCGAGTCTGTGTATCCCTGGAACTTGGAGTTCTCCGTTACCAAAGACCAACATCATATCCTTAGTTCTTCTCAAGTACTTAAGGATACATTTCACAGAAGTCCAGTGTTCTTCACCTGGATTTGACTGATATCTGCTTGTGACACTCACAGCATGGGCTATATCAGGTCGTGTACATAGCATGGCATACATGAGGCTCCCTATTGCAGAAGCATAAGGGATCTTGCTCATGCGTTCTATTTCCTCAGGTGTGCTGGGGCACATCTTCTTGGAAAGATGAATACCATGTCTGAAGGGTATTAATCCCCTCTTAGAGTTTTCCATACTAAACCTCTTTAGTACTTCCTCTATGTACATCTTCTGTGAAAGTCCTAGCATCCTATTCGGTCTATCCCTATAGACCTTAATTCCTAGAATAAAGGATGCTTCACCTAGGTCTTTCATGGAGAATTCCTTGGACAACCACATCTTGACTGATGTCAACATGGGAATATCATTCCCAATAAGGAGGATGTCATCCACGTACAATACGAGGAAGACAACAGCGCTCCCACTGACCCTTTTGAAAACACATGGTTCCTCTTCATTTTTGATGAAACCAAACTTTTTGATCACATCATTGAAACGAGTGTTCCAGCTCCGAGATGCTTGCTTAAGTCCATATATGGACCTTTGCAGCTTGCAAACCTTGTGATCAGTATCACTGGATGTGAAACCTAGCGGCTGTTCCATATAGATATCTTCCTCAAGATATCCATTTAGGAATGCCGTTTTCACGTCCATTTGCCATATTTCATAATCGAAATAGGCTGCAACAGGCAAGCAATGTGCGGATGGATTTTAGCATAGCTACTGGGGAAAAGGTATCCTGATAGTCAATGCCTTCGCGTTGACTATAACCTTTTGCCACCAGTCTAGCCTTGAATGTCTCCACATTCCCATCTGCACCAATCTTTCTCTTGAAGATCCATTTACACCCAATAGGTACTATACCTTCTGGTGGATCTACCAAGGTCCAGACTTGGTTTGAGTGCATCGAGTCAATTTCTGACTTCATTGCCTCTAAGCCATTTCTCGGAGTCGATATCTGATATCGCCTCGTTGTAGGTTTTGGGATCATCACCATGAGCACCATTACCTATGAGGAACATTTCCTCTACATCCTCTGAAATAATACCTAAGTATCTTTCAGGGGGATGACGGGAAACTCTTTTCCGATCTACGAGGTGGAGGAGGTAGTGTTCTTATTGGCTCAACCTGATTTGGTTCCACTTGGTCCTTAGCTCGTTCTGCTTGTGAGACTTTCTCATCAAGCTTAATCTGCTTTCCAATGCCACTATCTTGAATAAACTATTTTTCAAGAAATATGGCATGTCGACTCACAATCACATTGTGGTCTTCTGGAATGTAGAAATAGTATCCTAATGACTCTTTAGGATATCCTATGAATCGAGCTCTAAAGGACCTAAACTCTAACTTGTCCGCTTGTTGTCTTTTGACATGAGCCGGACAACCCCAAATTCTGAGATGACTCAGACTTGGTTTCTTACCGTGCCATATCTCATACGGTGTGGTAGGAACGGTTTTAGAGGGAACCCTATTCAGTAGATAGATTGAAGTTAATAATGAATGTCCCCAAAGAAAATCAGGGAGGTCTGTGAAGCTCATCATGGATCGAACCATATCCAATAGAGTCCGATTTCTCCGTTCTGAAACCCCGTTGAGTTGAGGTGTTCCTGGTGGAGTCCATTGAGAGACTATGCCATTTTCCTTAAGATAGTCTAGGAATTCCCGGCTAAGGTATTCACCTCCTCGATCTGATCGAAGAACCTTAATGGGTTTTCCAGTTTGTTTTTCTACTTCATGTCTGAATTCTTTGAACTTTTCAAAAGCTTCAGACTTGTGTCTCATAAGATACACATACCCATACCTAGACAGATCATCGGTAAAGGTAATGAAGTAGACAAAATTGCCTCTAGCCGGCACATCAAATGGGCCGCACACATCAGTATGTACTAGGGCAAGGAGATCTGTGGCCCTCTCCCCATGTCCAACAAAAGGGAGTTTAGTCATTTTGCCTTGAAGACAAGATTCACAAGTTGGATATGACTCAAAAGTCAATGGACTCAATAGCCCATTTTTCTCCAATTTGTTAATCCTATCTTCTGCTATATGACCTAATCTCAGGTGCCATAGATATCTGTCGTTTGGACTATCCCTAGGTCGTTTGGCATTCACGTTTTGCTCGATAGTTAAAACAGGTACATCAATATGTAACTGATAAAGACCATTAATAAGGAAACCATTTGCAATTTTATTTCTTTCATAAAGAATGTTACAATGGTCCTTAAAGAAGGTGATCACATAACCTTCTTGTGCTAAGCATGAAACAGAAATCAAATTCCTGCTAGCTGCAGGCACATAATAACAGTCTTTTAAAACTAAGTCTAAACCAGATGGTAATCGAAGAGGGTATGTTCCCACGGCTACTGCAGCAACTCTTGCTCCATTACCGATGCGTAGGATCATGTCTCCATCCCTCAGCCTCCTGCTATCCTCAAGACCCTGCATAGAAGTGCACAGATGAGCACTAGAACCAGAGTCAAGCACCCAACTGGATGCAGAAGAAACCGTAAGGTTAGACTCAATAACGAGCATACCTCCAGAAGGACCTTCCTTCTTGTTCTTCAGGGTGGCCAGGTAAGTAGGGCAGTTCCGCTTCCAATGGCCGTCGCTGTTGCAATGGAAACACTTTCCTTTGCCATCGGCCTTCTTCTTCGGTTCTGCCTTCTTCTTCTTTGATCCTTCCACCTTTTGCTTTTTCACAGACTTCTTTTTCTTTCCATAAGACTTTCTTTTGGAAGAAGTCCGTTCCATAGCAAGAACTGAGCCTTTAGAACCTTTCATAGAAAGCTCAGCGGTAACCAGCATATTCATTAACTTCGGCCAAGGAATTTTGAAGTTTATGCATGTGGTAATTCATGATGAATTGCCCATATGCATCAGTCAAGGATTGCAGAATAATATCGTTCTGCAGATCCAAGTCCAACTTCACACCGAGCTTCTCAAGCTCTTCCATGTCCTTGATCATTGTCAGACAGTGATCTTGGACTGACTGCCCATCACGCATCTTAGCCTTAAAAAGTCATTTCGTGACTTGATATTTGGCTGCGCGACTCTGTTCACCAAACATCTCCTGCAGGTGAGCCAACATTTGGCGAGCAGTCCCGATATCTTCATGTTGGCGCTGGAGCTCATCAGACATCGAGCCCAACATGTAGTATCTGGCCTTATTATCTTCGTCAATCCATTTTTCCAGAGACGCTCTCTGTTCAACAGGATGGACGAGGCTGGTAAGGTGGGAGGGTCCTGGTCCAAAACATGTGTTAACTTCTCTGAACCCAAAACAATTTTGTAGTTCCTGAGCCAATCTTTATAATTGGGTCCAGTCAGTCTATGTGTGTCCAGGATACGTGCCAATGGGTTGGACGCAGACATTTTCCTGTAGAGAGTCAAAGATTCTAGTTAGATACTGTAATTTTGACTTGACCAATTTGTTTAGGGATTTTTATTTTTAAACAAATTAGCTCCCACTATTTTCTCGGATCCCTACACTCCCTCTGTAGAGATGCGAAAATCTCCACGATTGAATGATTTCTAGTGGGTGGTGCGGTCTCACCAACTGACTCATCACCTCACCTAACAGTTATTGGTGATGGGTTAGCCAATGAGTGAACAACTCTTGTTCAATGATTCTCTAATCATGGTGCACCCAAACTTGGTCTCTAATTCATGAATCTCACCGTATCCGGAATATTGATCCACTCCTTAGTTAAGTCAGACCCACCATTTGCATAGACTGGGTTCCTAATTGGGTCTCTCACCGTATCCAGAATATTGAGCCCAACTCATCCTCCAGCCCATAGCATCCAATGCCTAATAGACATGGTTGCATCTTCCCGGTGCAACTGAGCCACTGTATCCAGCCGAGAACAATCAACCCCGGGAAGGGCCCGCACATCTACAATGGTGGAAGACCTCAGACTTAATCTTTTCTTAGGGAGAATTGATTCAGGTCTCATTAAACTAGACTTGGCTTAGTCATAACAATTATGACTAACCTAGTGGCATGGGTTAGCTCGGATTATTGACCACCTCAGATCAGAACTGTGTCAACAGATATGGCCAGGTAAGTGAGACCGGTGGAAGGAATATGCCATTAACTCGTACAAGAACGCATTCAGGTCGAGTAGCTTCCAATTAAAAACCAGTCGGTCGTCTGTGCCAAACTTACCTTAGACACCAAATTGTTGAGTCAGAACCAATTGGGTTAGCCTACAATCCAGACTCTAACCTCTGAGCTAATTAGGTCTTGCTTGATCGTGACTCGATCTTGACCCAGACTTAATCCTATTAGGCTGGTCAATTTAAGCATTGTTGATCCCATCTAACCAACTCTTGATTCGGTTTGATCAACCGCTTAGACCTAATTGAGCTACCCAAGCCCGAACCCAGTATTATGAATATGTCTTAGATCTGAAATTCTCAATTTTAGACCTAATTAATATTCCATAAACTTAATTCTTAATTAAGTAGGGTTCATAAACAAAATATGCACAATAAATCCTAGGGTTTCAGGATCTAGGGTTTTGCAGAAAGTAAGTTTTGGGTTTTCTGATTAAGGACGAACACGCAGCACCCCTACACATCATAAGAACACCCCATCGAATGGGAAGAGAGGGCCTTTAAACCCTTCTTCATTCTTATGACCGGACGGCCAAGAGGAACGCCTTAATCAGGAACATTCAATACTACAAAACAGTAGATCTATATCATATATCTCATATACAAATTAGATCTAATCATGGCATATTTTGCATACATCTCATGTATCAAATCATGCATATTTTCAGATCTAAATTATCTCATAATAATCTAAAAAATTAGATTTAAATTGATCTAATCAAAATATAATTCTAATCTAGACAATTATGTAGAACTATTCTACAACTAGTCTAGACATGCATCAATCATATCTCATATGATATTTAAAATTAAATAATTTTTATTTGCTATTTTTTAGATGTTATTATAACACTTATAATATCAGAAAAATAGTAAATAAAAGATCTAAAATATGATTTAATCAGATTAAATCAAAGAACATGCAAGACTATTCTATAGAACTATTCTATTCTAGAACTAGTCATGCATATCTTCATAATCTTAGATCCAAATCATTTAATTTTAAATTTTTCTGATTTCAGATCTGATCACATCTCATGTGACATCTGAAATCATTTATTTTCTAATTAAAATAAATTTAAAATCAGATCTAAATACTTTTAGAACCTTGGCTCTGATACCAGTTGAAGGAAAATCCTGATTTCCCGGTCCAGGTTCGTTCAGATCTGATCAGATCAAGAGATATATTTCAAAAATTTTCTCTTGATCTTAATCAGATCTTGATATTTTTAGATCTAATTCTTATTATTTAATAAATAAAATAAAATTAAAATTAAATTAAAAATTTAATTTACCTGATTTGGGTAATCCTATTACCCTGTAGATGATCCTGATTGCAGCGGAAGGTTCTGGATCTAGCCACGCAAGCGCCTGGCCTCTACCGGTATCCACTCAGGGTTGGATCTGGAGATCCTCTTCTTCTCTATCACATCTCCAAAAATCAGATCTGGATCTGATCTGGAGGATCTTCAAAACTCTTTTGAAGATCAGCAGTCGTCCTTTGCAGCAGCGCAGCCTTCTTGCTTTTGATCGCCTTTCTCTTGATCTGAATCGCACCAACCAAGTCCCAAACTTTTTGGACGTGGAGAGGAGAGAGAGGAGAAATGGTGGCATGGAGAAGGAGAGGGAGAGGCAGCCTTGGGGCATGGGCTTAGAAAATGAAATTAAAAAGTTGGGCGCAGCAGGGTCTTATTTATAGACTCTCTGTGTGATCCAACTCCTCTTCTTCCCAACCAATCACAACCCTTTGTGAAATCAGATCTAAATCTGATTGGTGGGAATAGATATCCCCTGATTCCTCCTTAGATGGAGTCCTAAGTTTATTCTTAGAGGCACCTAAGACTGGTCAAAGTAGATTCTTAAGGAGAATCTAATTGGAATCCAAAAGGAAGATGGAGTCCTTCCAATGGGACTCCTAGGCGCCCTACCATTGGGCGCACGCCACCTTGGCGTGCGCCCCTTCTCCTTTGCCAGGTTCTGGCAGAGGGGACAAGGCCCCCACCAGCTCTCCAATAGGTGCATGACATGTGGTCAAAAGTCAAAGGTCAAAGGTCAACGTTTGACCAAAGTCAAAGGTATAAAAATTTGAGCAAAGTGAAAGAAAAATGGCAGGTGTTGTCCAAAAATTTATCTCAAAATAAGACAACCTTTTCTGACTTGGACAACCTCCAGTCAGACCATATAAAGGCCTGATTGAGCACAAACTCCTTTGGCTCAGTCAGACAACAACTTTTATGATAGTAAAAGAAGAACGTTAGGTTCAATCGAGTGCTAGCACGATTTTCCTTGAACCTAATTGAATCTCATTCAGATCAATTGAACTAGATCAGTTCAATTGATGATCACCAGATTCAAACCCTTGTTTGTGTGACCCAGTTAGGTTCAGTTCTGTATGGTAATGGGATATGTCATGATCTCTATCATCGACATCATCGAAACTCCTTTCGATGGATCAGAACTCTTCTGATTCGAACAGCTAGAATGATCGATCATCTAAATCATTCTAATTGCTCCCAAAATCCACCAGTGACACCTAGCAGTATATGGTGGCAACCCATCAGAGCTGAAAAATGCGAACCTCTTGGTGCAGCTACCTGTGTGATTAAGTTCTTCTATCTTGAGCCCCGATCAGATTAGGGTTAAGGTGAACTCGTCAAACCCTAGTCTCTGTCATATGATGTAATCATTCGATTCGAGTCCAATGTGAAAATCTAAATAGAAACTCTTTCTATTATTTCACTCTCTGCCATGGCCATGGGCTTCTGGACTTGATTCTCATGATCATCATAGGGCTGCTCCTCTACCACCGAGGTAGATAGATTCCATCTTGATGCAATCCAGTTCCTACAATGAACATGCTATAGCCAACATACACCTCAGGGTTCCATATGGCTAGGAGATCCGAGTAATGGTGTAGTCAAACTATAACACCCTCAAGGTGAACTGCCGATGCATCTCAGGTCAAAAGAACCAGACACACTACTGCAGCATCGAGTCAGTCATTGACGAGAAGGTAGACTTCCTAATGACTACTCGAGGTGGTCACGCTCAGTGCCCTCGTTCTCTAACGAGTACCTGTACTCTCGCTCCGGTGTCTCCACACCGTAGACTCAAGACTCATCTACTAAAGAGAAGCGATTGTACACCAACCTTCCGGATCAATCACCATCCTCGTGATGATCCTATGGTCGGGAGCATTTTATGAGTTAATAATGATTATTCATGTCTTAAATTTTCAACTCTTGAAAATATGAATTATCATTACCATTAACTCAAAGGATGTATCATAGACACTAAATACACATATGTGATAGAAAATAATTCATTTTATTATTTATAGTCAAAATTATAATTTTGCCCTTAGAAGTGTATTATAAGTGTCAGCCAATTCTGGCTTCTAGGGCACACTTATCTAACAAATGATGGAACGTACTCTACGCTGAATGGCTATCGAGTTAAGTCTATAATACTCTCAAGGTGAATTATCAATGCACCTCAGGTCAATGAATTAGATACACTACTGCAACATCGAGCCAGTCATCGATGAAAAGGTAGACTTCCTTATGAATGCTTGAGGTGGTCACGCTTAGTGCCCTCATTCTCTAACGAGTACCTGTACTCTCGCTTTGGTGTCTTCACATCATAGACTTAAGACTCATCTACTTAAAGAAAGTGATCGTACACCAACCTTCCAGATCAATCACCATCCTTATGATGATCCTACGATCGGAAGCAATTTATGAGTTAATTATGAAAATTCATATCTTAAATTTTTAACTATTTGAAAATATGAATTATCATTACCATTAACTCAAAAGATGTATCACATACACTTTAAATACACACTATGATAGAAAATAATTCTTTTATTAATTTATAATCAAAATTATAAAATTATCCTTAAAAGTGTATTACAAGTGTTAGCCAATCTAGCTTCTAGGGCACACATCTAACAAACTTTCACTTGACCTAAAGCCAATTGGCTACAAATCTAAGTCTCATTTTCTCAAGATGGGCTTCAATCTTCTACTGGCCTAAAGGCTTTGTTAGTAGATTTGCCATATTATGCATGGAGTTGACTCTCTTGACCTCGATGTAACCCTTCTCGAGATAATCGCGGATGAAGTGGAATCGCCGCTTGATGTGCTTAGATTTTTGGTGAGACCTCGGCTCCTTAGCTAGGGCTATGGCACCATTGTTGTTGCAATACAGAGGGAAGGCATCTAATGGCATCACTTTGAGTTTTGTGGTGAACTTCTTATACCAGAATGTCTCCTTTATAGCTTTCAATGCAGCGATGTACTTTGCTTCAATGGTGGAATCTACTATCACGATCTACTTGGAACTCTTCTAGCTGATAGCACTATCATTACACACAAATAGACTATCAAATGTTGAGTCTGTATATCAGACATAAAATATGAGTCTGTATAACCTTGGACCTAGAGTTCTCCATTACCAAAAATCAAGAATATATTCTTAGTCCTTCTCAAGTACTTAAGGATACATTTCATAGAAGTCCAGTGCTCTTCACCTAGATTCAATTGATATCTACTCGTGAGACTCACACCATGGGCAATATCAGGTCGTGTACATAGCATGGTGTACATGAGGCTCCCTATTGCCGAAGCATAAGGGATCTTGCTCATGCGTTTAATCTCTTATGGTGTGTTGGGATACATCTTCTTGGAGAGATGAATGCCATGTCTGAAGGGCACCAATCCCCTCTTGGAGTTTTTCATGCTAAACCTCTTTAGTACCTTCTTTATGTACATCTTCTGTGAGAGTCCCAATATCCTATTTGGTCTATCCCTATAGACCTTAATTTTTAGAATAAAGGATGCCTTTCCTAGGTCTTTCATAGAAAACTCTTTTGATAAACATATTTTAACTATGGTCAACATGGAAATATCATTTCCAATAAAGAAGATGTCATCCATGTACAGTACGAGGAAGATAATAGTACTCCCATTGACCTTTTTGAATACACATAGTTCCTCCTCATTCTTGATGAATCCAAATGATTTGATCACATCATTGAAACGAGCATTCTAGCTCTAAGATGCTTACTTAAGTCCATAGATGGATCTTTGCAGCTTGCAGACCTTGTGATCAGCATCACTGGATATAAAACCTAGCAGTTGTTCCATATAGATATCTTTCTCAAGATATCCATTTAAGAAGGCCATTTTCACATCCATCTACCATATTTTATAATCAAAATAGGCTACAACAGCAAGCAATGTGTAGATGGATTTTTGCATGGCTACTAATGAGAAAGTATCCTGATAGTCAATGCCTTTGCACTGACTATACCCTTTCGTCACTAACCTAGCCTTGAATGTCTTCACATTCCTATCTATATCTATCTTTCTCTTGATCTATTTACATCCAATAGGTACTATACCTTCAGATGGATCTACCAAGGTCTAGACTTGATTCGAGTGCATTGAGTCAATCTCTAACTTCATTGCCTCTAGCCATTTCTCGGAGTTGATATCTAATATCACCTCATCATAGGTTTTAGGATCATCAATATAAACCCCATTTCCCATGAGGGACATTTTTTCTACGTCCTCTAAAATAGTACCTAAGTACCTTTTAAGAGGACGAAAAATTCTTTCTGATCTATGAGGTAGAGGAGGTAGTAATTGGACTGGCTCAATCTGATTGGATTTTATAGGGTCCTTAGCTCGTTGCTCTTGGAAGAATTTCTCCTCAAGCCTAATTTGCCTTCCGATGCTACCATCTTGAATAAACTATTTTTTAAGGAAGATGGCATGTTGACTCATAATCACATTACGGTCTTTTGGAATGTAAAAATAATATCCTAATGACTTTTTAGGATATCCTATGAACCAAGCTCTAAAAGACCTATACTCTAACTTATCCACCTATTGTTTCTTGACATGAGCCGAACAATTCTAAATTTTAAGTTGACTCAGGCTTGATTTCTTACCATGCCATATCTCATACGGTGTGATAGAAATGATTTTAGAGAAAATCCTATTCAGTAAATATATAGCAATCATTAGACTATATCCATAAAGAAACTCAGAAAGGTCCATAAAGCTCATTATAGATCGGACCATATCTAATAAGGTCTGATTTCTCTGTTCTAAAATTTTGTTGAGTTGAGGTGTTCCAGATGGAATCCACTGACAGACTATGCCATTCTGCTTAAGATAGTCTAAGAATTTTCGTCTAAGATATTCACCTTCTCAATCTGATCGAAGAATCTTAATGGATTTTCTAGTTTGTTTTTTTACTTTATATCTGAATTCTTTGAACTTTTTGAAAGCTTCAGATTTATGTCACATCAAATACACATATCCGTATCGAGATAAATCATCAATAAAGATGATGAAGTAGATATAGTTACCTCTAGCCAACACATCAAATGGGCCACACACATCAGTATGTACTAGGACAAGTAGATCTGTGGCCCTTTCTCCATGTCCTACAAAATAAAGCTTGATCATTTTGCCATGAAGGTATGATTCATAAATCGGATATGACTCGAAAGTCAACAAACTCAATAGCTCGAATTTCTCTAATTTGTTAATCCAGTCTTTCGCTATATGACCTAGTCTAATGTGCCATAGATACCTATCATTTAGACTATCCCTAGGTTATTTGATCCTATGGCATTCATGTTTTGCTCGATATAAAAATAGTTCTTCTCCAAGTTTGGATTTTGCCAATAGAAGAGGTGAGCTAAGGTAATTCTTGAGTTCTTCAAATACCTGTTGACATTCGATGGTCCAGCAGAAGTTCTTCGATTGTTTGAGGACTTAGAGGAAGGGCATGCATCGTTCGACCAACCTCGAGATGAAGTGGTTCAGGGCTGCCACCTTTTCTATTAGGCATTGAACTTCTTTTATTGATCTTAGGGCAATCATCTCTTGAATGGCTCAAATCTTCTCTAGATTTGTCTCACTTCCACACCTCGATACCATGAACCCTAAGAACTTTTCTAAAATTTTGCTGAAGGCGCACTTGATCGAGTTCAACTTCATCTTGTATCTTCGAAGAGCATTGAAGGTCTCCTCAAGGTTGGCTATATGATTTATTAAAATTTGGCTCTTGATAAGCATGTCATCTACATACACCTCCACGTTGCAGCCGATTTGCTTCTTGAAGATCTTATTCACCCAGCACTGGTATGTCGCTCCTGCATTTTTAAGCCCAAAGGATATAATTCTATAACAATTGAGACCACGGTCAATAAGAAAAGTAGTTTTCTTCTTATCTTCCAGAGCCATCTAGATTTGCTTGTAGCCAAAGAAGGCATCTATAAAGGTGAGGAGTTCATGGGCTGAGGTCGCATCCACCAATTGATCAATTTTGGATAAGGGGTAGCTATCTTTTTGGTAGGCCTTATTCAATTTTTTCAAGTCTATGCATATTCTCCATTTTTCGTTTGCCTTCTTAACAAGGACTATGTTGGAGACCCAGTTCGGATAGGAGACTTTTTTGATGAATTCGATCTTGAAAAGCTTGTCAACTTCTTCTGCAATTGCTTTCTATCTTTTTGGGTATGGCTGTGCATCTTTTCTTTCACTGACCGATGTTTGGGATTAACAGCTAAATGATGTTCCATAACTTCGGTATCAATTCTAGGCATGTCTGCAAGGACCCAAGCAAAAATATCTACATTTCTTCATAGAAATTCAACAAGTTGCTCTCACACCCCTTCTCCTAGATTGGAGCCAATCTGCACCATTTGCTCTTTATTTTCATCATTTAAAGAGACTGAGATAAGATCTTTCATGGATTCTCCCTATTCTTTTATAAGGTCGTTCAGGACGTCCAGCCCGTCAATCGAACAAGGGTCTGATTGTTCTTTTCTTTGCGAGATAATCAAATAGCAATGCCTTGCCAGAGCTTGGTCTGTTGATGTGTGTCCTAGAAGCCAAATTGGCTGACACTTGCAATAAACTTCTAAGGATAATTTTATAATTTTGACTATAAATTAATAAAAAGATTATTTTCTATCATAGTGTGTATTTAAAGTATCTGTGATACATCCTTTGAGTTAATGATAATGATAATTCATATTTTCAAGAGTTAAAAGTTTAAGACATAAATTTTCATAATTAACTCATAAACTACTTTCGATCGTAAGATCATCACAAGGATGGTGATCGATCCGAAAGGTTGGTGTATGATCATTTTCTTAGGATAGATGTGTTTTGAGTCTATAGTGTGGAGACACCAAAGCAAGAGTAGAGGTACTCATTAGGGAACAAGGACACTGAGTATGACCACCTTGAGCAGTCATAAGAAAGTCTACCTTCTCGTTGATGATTGGCTCGATGCTGTAGTGGTGTGTTTGGTTCTTGAATTTGAGGTGCATCAATAGTTTACCTTGAGGGTGTTATAGTTTGACTATACCATAACTCGATCTTCTAGGCATTCAAAATTCTAAGGTGTATGTTGGCTATAGCATGTTCATTATAGAAATTGGATTACACCAATAGAAGACTATCTATCTCAATAGATAAGAAGTAGTCCTATGATAATCATGAGATTGAGTTCTTAAGCCCATGGTCATGGTAGAGTGAAGATGATAGAAAGAGTTTCTATTAGGATTTCACATTAGACTCAAATCGAATGATTAATTCATATGATGGATTTTGGGTTTGATGAGTTCACCTTAACCCTAATCCTGTCGAGGCTCAAGACAGAAGAATCCAATCACACAGGTAGCTGCATCGAGAGGTTTTCTTTCAGTTTTGATGGATTGCCATCATATACTGCTAGGTGTCACTAATGGATTTTGGAGGTAATTAGAATGATTTTGATGATCGATCATTCTAGTTGTATGAACAAGAAGAGTTTTGATCCATCGAAAGGTATTTTGATGATGTGGATGATAGAGATTATGCCATATCTCATTATCATATAGAACTAAATCTAACTGGATCATACAAATAATGGTTTAGGTCTGGATGTCATCAATTGAGCTATCCAGTTTGATTGATTTGGATTAGATCCAATCAGGTTCAAGATAATCGTGCTAGCACACGATTGAGCCTGGCTTTCTCCTTCTATAATCTTTCTGATTCATCACAACCAAGTCAAATTTAATTTGACTCATTTTTATATCTTGAATGAGTTTATTTTCATCTATCTAGAATTAGTTCAGGTCAGATTAATTGTAGAAATTAAATCCATTCCTAGTGCAATTGGACTGGGGTCAAAAGTTGATGTATTTGAGAGAATTAAGGGTCACCAGATTAGATGCTTCTAAAAAAATTTTTAGAAATCCTTTTGATCTAATTTCTAGCTATGTGATAGGGCTTGACTCATGCTATTGGTGTGCCAAATTTCATAATTTATGATGGTGGTTTGTCTAGATTTTGATAGAGTTTGATTTGGATCAATCTCTTGAGGGAAGAGTCCTAGGCGCAATGGACTCTTCCTTATCTACATATGTCACCCACTTTTTGAATCAATTTTGGTGACAAAACTAGATGAGATCTGGTATTTTGATGTGGAGAATAATCCCTATAGTTTTAATGATCAAATAAGTTAGTTATTTGGTCAAAGAGGGACTATGTGGCATTGGGTTTAAGAAACCTTTCTCATGCCATTGTAGAGAGATCGCATAAAATATTTTTGACACCCAAAGGATCTATGTGATGGTGTTCATGAGATGGATGGGCTGCCTTCAAAAATAGTCCCACATTCACTCTATCCTCTCTCTCCCTCTCTTTGCATGCCAAAAAAGTTAGGCACAAACTTGAGTTGAAGTTCCAAGGTTTTTGGCATAAGATTCAGGATCTATGCGACGGTATTCGTGAGATGGATGGGCTATTTTTAGAAATAGTTTTAAAGGATCTACAGATCAAATTTAGATCTAATCTTTGGAGGAGAGATTCATGAGGAGAAAATATTTAGATCCTACCTGAGTGGATATCGGTAGAGGCCAGGTGCATGGGTGGCTCTTTTCAGAACCTTAGGACCTAATAGGATCATCACTAGATAATCAGATTATCCAACAAGATACTTAAAATTAAATCAAATTTAATTTAATTTTTAATTTTTAATATCAGATCATCATGATCAGATCTGAGAACTCTTAGATCGGATCAGATCATAGAATTTTTATAGAAAAATCTACCTCAGATCTGGACGATCCTATGGTGGAAAATCTAATTTTTCTTCATGGTCTTTTCTGACTTCTCCGATTCAATAGTTTATTAGAAATTTTATTTTCAAATAGTAGGTTGACACTACTGTCCAAAGTATATTTAGACTAGGTCAGCCAAGAATTGCATTATAAGTAGATGGAGCTCTTACCACCAGAAAATCTACTTGTGCCCTGGACAATCTTGGATATCGTCCTGCAGCCATAGTTAAAGTTATTGCCCTTCAACTAGCACTGCATCACCAGTGAAGCCAATCAATGGAGAACCCATTGATCTGAACTGGTTATTAGGTATAGACATTTTGGAGAAAGCATCATAAAATAAGACATCGATCGAAATTTCATTATCGATAAGAATACGGCGTACATCATAGTCTGCAATATTTAAAGTTATTACAACCACGTCGTTGTATGAAAACTGAACTTCTTATGCATCTTCTTCAATAAAAGTGATGGGCTCCTCAGTTCTCTGCCTTTAAGCCGATCTCTTAGATTTGCTAGCCTCCTCCCATCGAAGTCCTCCAGAGATGGTGTTGATGATGCCAAGAGATGGTCGATCTCCTTGCTGCTCCTTCCTTCTTAGTTGTTCTGATTGTGATAGTGCCCTCGACCGCTCTTCTCTTATCTCAGGCTGATGTCACAAGAATCAGCCAAGCCGACCTCTCCTGATGATCTCCTTGATCTCATCTTGGAGCTGAATGCATTCTTCAGTATCATGACCGTGGTCGTGATAGTAAAGATAATACTTGTTAGGATTGCGCTTGCCAGGATGAGTATACATCCTTTCTGGCCTTGGTAGCTGCTCCTTGATTTCCATTAACACTTGAGTTTTTCGAACATTAAGGGGAGCATAGTTATAGAACCTTCTTGGGGGAGGGCTTCTCCATGCCCTTCCGTCAGGGCTTCTTTGACGATGACCTTAAGAAGAGGTTTAGGCTCGCCTGTGCTCAAGGGAAGTTCGAGAGTATGGCTGAACTTCATTTAGCTTCTCTTCAACTATGGGCTTGCTAGACTCGTCTGCTTGTTGCTCTCTTATGGCTTTCTCATCCTTTAGTTTGAAGGCTTCTTCATCTCGGGCATATCTTTCAGCCTGAGCTAGCAGATAAGTAAAATTCCTAGGATACTTCTTCTCCAGGAAAAATAATAGGTCATTCTTCTGAAGGCCATCCTTTAGTGTGGCCATGGCAATAGATTAGATTAAGTTTTAGACCTCCAGGGCAGCAGTGTTGAAGCGATTGATGAAGGCTCGGATGGACTCTCCTTCCTTATGCTTTATGTTAATGAGGGAGTCTGAACCTCATCTGAGATGTCGGCTGCTGACGAAATGAGCCATAAATTGATGGCTCATTTGGTCGAAGGAGAAGATCATACCCAGCTTCAGTATTGAGTATCAGTTTATTACTGCTTTCTTTAGAGTAGATGGAAAGGCTCAGCACAAGATGGCATCTAGTGTGCTATGGAGTAGCATTATGATCTAAAAAGCCTTCAGATGGTCGACCGGATCAGTGATCCCATTGTAGCTCTTGAATTGAGGAAGCTTGAAGTTTGACGAGATTGACTCCTGTATGATTCATTGAGAGAAAAAAGGGTTGGTGTAGATGTTATCGTGATGAGCTGAGGCAGTATGGCGGAGCTCTTCAATTCATCGATCTATGTCCTAAAGCTTTCGATCGAGGTCTCATCTCCATCATGGATCTCAGAGGATTTTCAACTATTGATGGAGAAGGTCTCCTTCAGAGAAGAATCATGGTCTGAGCAAGGATCTTTTACCTTCCATTTTCCCTTTTCAGGGGTATCGGGTCAACTGACGCAAGAATGCCTCCTTGGGATTGGTTCTTGAAACTCCGATGGATGATTTTCTGACTGGACTACTGCCAGGGGTTTCTGCATGGTCTACACCATTTCGGTGAGGACTCAAACCTATTGCATCAGCAGGTTGAACTACTCTACATCCATCATTGCCATCGAAGAAGGAGGTGGCGATGCCGGTGATGGTGTTGAAGCAGATGAATTTAGCTCAGATCTAATGGTAGAGGTGGTAGATTGCCAGGTGGTTGTCTTCTTTGGAGGCATTCCTAAGACTAAGAAAGATCAAATGAAGATGGATCTTGAAGGAGAGAGCGAATAGAACTGACTGAGCACTCCTTTTAGAATAAGGACTTAAGTAGGTCCCTTTCTTTAGTGTCAATCCTGTTGGTGCAGAATTTGGTTGATGCCAAGATAGAACTGGAGTTAGAGAAGATGAGATCGCAACCAAGGACCTATAAAATAGAAGTCTTGTCTGAAGTTTGGGGTGGTGGCTCCGATAGAATCCTTCGATGATCAAGTCAGCTCTTTTGGTCAATAGAAATGGAGTGCTCAGAAAAAAAGTAGCAAAGTGTCATGAAGGGGAAGAGAACTTTGAGAAAAATGTATCTAGAGGATCTCTTTTATTGATGGAGTCTATAACAAACTGATGGTGACAGCCATAACTATCTAGTAGTGGGCCACTCGAAACCATGTGGAGTTTGTTATAGAGGTTGGTGTCTATTGTCATGACATGCCAGTCCATTGGGATTTGATAGTTGAAGTTTGGAGCGAGCAGGCATTGGCAGTGAAGAACTTCAAGTCATCACATTTTTAGACAAGTTTGCACTCCTTCAAGGTCGCTCATATGTAGGTTGGTTTGCACTGAGTTGGTAGCTGGATTCATGCGAATGTTGCCTTTCGGATGGCCAGAAGAAGGTCGACCGGAAGGAGGTCAACTAAAGGGAGCTTGTCTAGCTACTGGAAGGAGTTCGTTTAGAAGAAAATCTGACTGAAGGAGGTCATCCAAAAAGAGGGCAACTAGTGGAGATCATCCGGACGGAGTCTGACTGGAGGAGGTCATTTGGAAGGAGATCTGCTGGAGGAGTTCAGAAGGCTAAAGGAGTCTGGCTTGGAGGAGATAGTAATTTAAAAGAGGTTTGGATCTCTTCGAGATTGTCTGTGCATTGACTAGTATTCACGGTATTAAGGATTGATGCCAAGGTCCTTCTGATGATGAAGAGAAGCTCGATTGGAAGGGGCCCTTTGGACGATGACCAGGAATTTGGCTAGAAGGAACATTCCTAGCGATTGGGAGGAGATCGACCGACGAGGGCTTGGTTGGTGGTTGCGATGAGTGGACGATTATGATACTCTTGCAACTCATTCGTTCTTTTAAAACTTAGCTATTTTCAAGGCCGTCCAAAGGTTAATAAAGTGGAGACGAGATCTTTTTGCTTGCACATTCAAGATTCTTGGTGTAAGAATCCAAAGATGCACCACACTTTGCATATTATAGAAATTTGTTCAGGGTGTAGCTCTACAGACTAAGATTGAATAGCTTGAAAAAGTTCTAGTTGGGAAGGAGTTTGAGCAGCTTCAAGGCCGGCCAGGCCATATTGCATTGTGATCGAATACTTAATTGCTTAGAGGGCTGTCATCATTGTTTAAGCTCATCTAAGTGAAACACACAATACCTTGTAGGTTTTGGAGTTCTCTAAAAAAGTTGGCAATCAGAATAGAGAAAGTTGGCTAGCAAGTCTAAGTTGGAGGTCTACAGTCTTGGTGCTAAGTAGGAATTCTTTACTGGTTGAAGTTGGTCATGGTTGTTGTCGTCGGATGAGGTCAACCCAAGACCTGGCATCCTGTCGGACTTCAACAAGTGAGGGTTTGCCCCTAACAATGCTACTTTGGGCGTGCAACATCCTTGAATGCCATCGTGCCTCCTCTCATTTCATGTGAATTCATGTTGGGCATCCAACACTTGGGCTCCCCCTTTTGTTGGGTTTGTGAAGGAAACAGTACAAGATTCTAGGCATGCTTTTCAAAATTTTTTTGAACTAATATGTAGCAAAAGTATTAGATTAATCTACTATTAACATATGTATGAAATAATCTAATCATAAAATCCTATACTAGGATCGAGACACGCATATACGTAACGAAAAATAAGTGCACTGGATCAGTAAATCATATTTGCTAATCAACTCATGTTCCGAATATGATATTTGAGCATAGGTAGACGATCTCCACAATCTAAAAATCTTGAAAAGAAGCTCCTCACAATGTAATATAGCGGCACAATCGTTCGGCCTCTATGGACAGTCCATATAGAGATCCTGGTCCCGATCAGCTCCATTGGAGTGCTAGCTTCTTGTCGGAGCCTTTGACGGTCGATCTCGGTCAATCATGATTGACCAACTTCTTATAATCTTTTGGATGCTCTAGAAGGTCAGAGAATAGACTATGGAGGATGATGAATGGGTGTGAAAATTCTCATGAAAATCTGGTACTCACAGTGCTCAATCTCAATTTCTGAACCTTAGGTCGAAACATTAGGGCTATCCACGCCCGAAAACCTTGGAGTCCCACTCTCAGGATTTATTTGACACTCTAATCACTTGCCCAGAAGGCCTCATGCCACTCCTTATTTCACTGAGAACAAATTTTCTCAGACAGCAGTCACGCCCATTTTAAAACCCCTTTTAAATGTGCCAGAGATGAGGAAGGGAATTAGAAAGTGGCGCAAGGTTTTCTCCTTTTTAACTTTTCTTGCGCCAAGATAGATTCACCCCCTCTCTAGTTTTCTATCTCCAGAAGTGTTGACCCAAAGATTGATTTTGATGATTCTAAAATATTGAGTATAAATAATACTAATCATGTATTTCAAGAATGTATATAGAACTTTTCAAGTGCTTAAAATAAAAAAATTATTCAAAGAAGAATCATTCAAAAGAAGAAAAGTTAAAGATAAAGAAAGATTTCAAATGCTCAAATAAAGCTCAAACAAGAAGCTTTTGGAAGCCTTAATGGTGGAAAAGACCACAAAAATCAAGGTAGAAGAAGCTCTCAAAAGTTAAAGATAAAAAGCCATTCATGTAGAAAAATATGCAAAATTTTTGAAGATTGAGGACTGAGCTGACTCAGTGAAAAACTGAGCTGACCTAATACTTAGTCGGCTCAGTGAAAAACATAGTCGACTTAGTCTCAGTAAATAGAAACACAGAAAGTTAATTTTTGAAGTCTACTAATACTGAGTCGATTTAGTTGAAAATTGAGCTGACCTAGTGACTATAATGGCTAATTTTTTAGAACTTCAACTTTTTGTCCACAACGACTTCCAACAGCTATTCCAAGGGTTCCAACGGTCAAAACTCATTCTTCAATCATTTTCAAGCATATAAAAGACTAGAGATTTAATGGAAAAGCAAGAAAGTGGATTAAAGAAAAAATCTTCAAACTAAGAAAAGGATTATTGAATATCATTGAGAAAGAAAAAAGAGAGTGATAAAGTATATAGAATTAAGAGCTTTCCAAGAGTGATCTTCTCCAGCATTCTTAACATCCTCTTAAGCATTGATTGAAGAGAAGTCAAGCTTCAAAAGATCAATCATTCAGCTTCTTCTTCATGCTTCAAAAGAGTTTTTATTTTTTATTTTTTTTATGCTAAAATTATATTTTATTTTCTTTACAAATTTCTTTGGGGGAAAGAAACTTGGGGTAAAGGCTGGCCCAAGCCTGTAATTAGATGTTGTATGGTTTGATTGATGAGCTAAGATTAAAGCCAATTGAGATTGATTGTTAGTCTGAAAAAATAATCATTGTATGGTTATGGTTGGTGAGCCAAGGTTAAAACCAACTGGATTTTTAGTAAGTCCAAAAAACTAATTGTGTAAGGTTTTGGTTGGTGCTCCTATTGAAAATCAACAAAGTTTGTTTATGAGTCTGAAAAAATAAATACACTGTAATCAAGGGAGAATTATAGTAAAATTTTTAAGAAAAGCTTGGGGAGTGGACGTTGGAGTGGATTGCTCCAAACCACTATAAATTTCATATGTTTGTTGTGCCTTTTTATTTTGTTTACTTATTTTGCACTAGCTTAAATCTTACATAGTTTTATTTATACTTCGATTTTGCTACTATATATATTGATCATATTATAATCACTCAAATAAGTTTAAATTAAAGTACAATATTAATTAGATTCAGATTCGGATAAAATTTTATAAGTACCTAATTCATCCTTCCTCTTGGATAGCCATACCTGGGCAATAAGTGATATCAGAGCAAGTACTCTATTATTAGTTGTTGACCTAATGGTCAAGAGCTAAAGATATTGGCTATCCAAAATAAAAATTTTGCTTACTAAAGAATATTCTGTTGATCGACCCCCAATGCTTAAAGGATCAAATTATAGTTATTGAAAAGCACACATGCGCATTTTCATACAAGTACACGATTATAACTTATGGAAGATTATAACTAATGACTCACACACACCTCAAATGCATTATTTGAGCATGATAAAGAAATGGGCCAAATAAATGCCAAGACCATGAACATGCTTTATTGCTCTTTGGATTTAAATGAATTTAATTTAATTTTTTCTTGCATTTAAGCAAAAGAAGTATGAAGAAAATTAAAAATGACCTTTGAGAGAGCAAATAAAAGTGAAGAATTAAACCACAATGAAGAGAAGGAAGCTCACCCCAATCTATACCTCATGGCTCATGAGGATGAAAAGAAAAAGAAGAAGAAGAAACAAAAGAAAAGGAAAGTATTAATTAAGGGGAAATAAGATTTAGAAAAGAAAAATGAGAAAGAAGAAGAAGGTATTGCCAATCTTTGCCTCATGGCCATTGTGTTAGATGTGTGCTCTAGAAGCCACATTGGCTAAACACTTATAATACACATCTAGAAATAATTTTATAATTTTTATTATAAATTAATAAAAGTATTATTTTCTATCATAGTGTGTATTTAAATTATCTAGGATACATCCTTTGAGTTAATGGTAATGATAATTCATATTTTCAAGATTTAAAAATTTAAGATATGAATTTTCATAATTAACTCAAAAATTGCTCCTAATCGTAGGATCATCACAAGAATGGTGATCGATCCGGAAGGTTGGTGTATGATTGCTTTCATAGGATAGATGAGTCTCAAGTCTATGGTGTGATGACACCAGAGCGAAAGTATACGTACTTATTAGTGAATGAGGGCATTGAGTGTGACCACCTCAAGCAGTCATAAGGGAGTCTATCTTCTCATAGATGACTAGCTCGAATCTGCAGTGGTGTGTCTAGTTCTTTGATTTGAGGTGCATCGATAGTTCACCTTGAGGGTATTATAGTTTGACTATACCATAACTCAATCTTCTAGCCATTCAGAACTCTGAGGTGTATGTTGGCTATAGCATGTTCATTATAGAAATTGGATTGCATCAATAAGGGATCTATCTTCCTCAATAGATGAGGAGCAGCCCTATGATGATCATGAGATTGAGTCCATAAGCCCATGGCCATGGTAGTGTGAGGATGATAGAAAGAGTTTCAATCAGGATTTTACATCAGACTTAAATCGAATAATTAATTCATATGATGGATATTGGATTTGATGAGTTTACCTTAACCCTAATCCTGTTGGGGCTCAAGATAGAAGAACCCAATCACATAGGTAGCTGCACTAAGAGGTTTGCTTTTAGTTCTGATGGGTTGCCACCATATACTGCTAAGTGTCACTGGTGAATTTTGGGAGCAATTAGAATGATCTTGACGATCGATCATTCTAATTGTATGAATTAAAAAAATTCTAGTCCATCGAAAGGTATTTCAATGATTTTGATGATATAGATCTTGACATATCTTATTACCATATATAACTGAACCTAACTAGGTCATATAAACAAGAGTTTGGGTCTGGATGTTATTAATTAGGCTAACTCAGTCTGATTGATTTGGATTAGATCCAATCAGGTTCAAGGTAATCATGCTAGCACACGATTGAGCCTGACTTTCTCCTTTTGTAATCTTCCTAATTCATTGCAATCGAGTCAAATTTGATTTGACTCATTTTTGAATTATGAATGGGTTTATTTCTATTTGACTAGAACTTGTTCAGGTTAGATTAATTCTAGAAATAAATTCATTCTGAAATGCAATTGGATTAGAGTCAATAGTTGACCTAATTTAGTGGTTTGAGGGTCATAGGTTCAGAGCTTCCTAGAGAATTCTCTAGGAATCTTTTTCCTCTAATTTTTTAGGAATGAGATTGGGCTCGAGTCACACTTTGGGTGTACCTAATTTGGTGATTTTTGGAGTTGCATAGGTTGGGTTAAGATAGAGTTTGATTTGGATCAAACTCTTGAGGGAAGAGTCCTAGGCGCCATGGACTCTTCCTTATCCTTTCATTCTGCCACTTTATGGAGGGATTTTTGGCATCAAAACTAGACGGGGATCTAGTGTTTGATGTGGAGATCAAAACCAAGAGTCCCAATGGATCAAACAAGGTGGTTGTTTGGTCAAAAAGGGCTCCTATATGGCGCAAGGGTTCTTATGTTGAATAGTTGTAGAATAGTTTTATGAATTATCTAGAATAAGATTTTATTTGATGTGATCAATTTAAAATTTTATTTTTTAGATATTATATATGATATATTAGATCTGAAAGCATGCATATCTGATTTAATATTTGATACATGAGATGTATATAGAATATGCATATATAGATCTATGACTTTATATGAGATATATGTTGTAGATCTTATTATTTTTATAGTGTAGTTATTTTTTGATTAAGGCATTCTCCTTGGTCATTCAGTCTTAAGAGTAAGAAGGGTTTAAAGGCCCTCCCTTTCTATTCAATCGAATGCTCTTATGGCATGTAGGAGTGCTGCGCCTTTGTCCTTAATCAAAAATTAAAAAAAAACTTACTTTTTTGCAAAATTCTAGATCCTAAAATTTTAGAATTTTTGGCATGTTTCTATTTATAAATCGAAACTTAATTAAAAATTAAGATTATGAAATAAATTAGGTCTAAAAATTATAAATTTTAGATCTAAAACATCTTCATAAATTTATGTTCGGGCTAGGGTAGCTCAATTAGGTCTAGCGGTTGATCAAATCCAATCAAGAGTTGGTTAGGTTGGATCAAGAGTGCTTAGAATTGACCAACCTAATAGGATTAAGTTTGGATCAAGGTTGATTCACAATCACATGTGGTTGACCAAGTCAAGACCTAATTTGGCTCCATGGTTCGAGCATGGATTGTAGGCTAAATTGATTGATTCTGGTTCGATAATTTGGTATCTAAGGTAAGTCTGGCAGATATGATCAACTAATTTTTAATTGGGAGCTACTCTATCTGAATGCATTTTTATCGAGTTAATGGCAATCCCTTCCATCAACCTTACTTACCTGGCCATTTAAGTCAACCCCATTTTGATTTGAGGTGGCTAACAATTCAAGCTAACCCATGCCACTAGGTTAGTCATAATTGTTATGACTAAGTCAAGTCAAGTTTAATGAGACCTAAATCAAATTTTTCTAAAAAAATATTAAGTCATGGATCTTCCACCATTGTAGATGTGTGGGCTCTTCCCAGGATTGATTATTCTTGGCTGGTTATAGTGGTTTAGTTGCACCGAGAAGATGCAACCATATCTATTAGGCATTAGATGCTATGGGTTGGAAGATAGATTGGGCTCAATATTTTGGATACGATGAGGGATCCAATTAGGAATCCAATTTATACAAATGGTAGGTCTGACTTAACTAAGGAATGGAGTAATATTTTGGGCATGGTGAGCTTCATGAATTAAAGACCAGGATTGGGAGCACCATGATTAGAGAATCATTAGACAAATGTTATCCACTCATCGGTTGATCCATCATTAATAATTGTTAGATAAGGTGGTGAGACAATCAGTGGGATTGCACCATCCACTAGAAATTAATT
Source organism: Cocos nucifera (assembly GCA_006176705.1). NCBI lineage: Eukaryota > Viridiplantae > Streptophyta > Magnoliopsida > Arecales > Arecaceae > Cocos > Cocos nucifera. The sequence continues at coordinate 86,191 of QRFJ01005851.1, forward strand.
GATCATGAAGCTTTTCGCATCTCTACCAAGAGAGTGTAGGGATCTGAGAAAGTAGTGGAAGCCTAATTTATTTAAAAATAAAATCTCTAAATAAATTGGTCAAGTCTAATTATAAAATCTAACTAGAAATTTTGACTCTCTACAGAAAAATGTCTACATCCAACCCATTAGCCCGTATCCTGGACACCCACAGATTGATCGAACCCAATTACATGGACTGGCTCAAGAATTATAAAATTATTTTGGGTTCTAAAAAGCTAACTCATGTATTGGACTAGGACCCCCCCACCTTACCAACCCATCCATTCATTGAATAGAGAGTGTCTCTAAAAAAATGGATGGATGAAGATAATAAAGCTAGGTACTACAAGTTGGGCTTGATGTCTAATGAGCTTCAGCACCAATATGAGGACATCAAAACTGCTTGCCAAATGTTGGCTCATCTACAAGAGTTATTTGGTGAAGAGAGTCGTGCAGCCAAGTATAAAGTCACTAAAAGACTTTTTAATGCACAAATTTATGATGGGCAGTCAGTCCAAAATCATTGTCTAATGATGATCAAGGACTTAAAGGAGCTTGAGGAGAAGCTCGGTGTTGTTAGGTATGTGTGCCTTAGATGCCAAAATTGGCTAACACTTATACATCTAAGGATAAAATTATAATTTTGACTATAAATAATAAAAAAAATTATTTTCTATTATAGTGTGTTTTTGAAAGTGTCGGTGATACATTTCTTGAGTTAATGGTAATAATAGTTCATATTTTCAAGAGTTGAAAATTTAAGACATGAACTTTTATTATTAACTCATAAAATGCTTCCGACCGTAGGATCATCATGAGGATGGTGATTGATCCGAAAGATTGGTGTACGATCGCTTCTTTAGGATAGATGAGTCTTGAGTCTATGGTGTGGAGACACCAGAGCGAGAGTACATGTACTCATTAGAGAATGAGGGCACTGAGCTGTGACCACCTCGAGTAGTCATTAGGAAGTCTACCTTCTCGTCAATGACTGACTCGATGCTGCAGTAGTGTGTCTGGTTCTTTGATCCTGAGGTGCATCGGCATAGTTCACCTTGAGGGTGTTATAGTTTGACTACACCATTACTCGATCTTCCTAGCCATATGGAAATCCTGAGGTGTATGTTGGCTATAGCATGTTCATTGTAGGAACTGGATTGCATCAAGATGGAAGATCTATCTACCTCGGTGGTAGAGGAGCAGCCCTATGATGATCATGAGAATCAAGTCCAGAAGCCCATGGCCATGGTAGAGTGAAATAATAGAAAGAGTTTCTATTTAGATTTTCACATTGGACTTGAATCGAATGATTACATCATATGACAGAAAACTAGGGTTTGACGAGTTCACCTTAACCCTAATCTGATCGGGGCTCAAGATAGAAGAACTTAATCACACAGGTAGCTGCACCAAGAGGTTCGCATTCAGCTCTGATGGGTTGCCACCATATACTGCTAGGTGTCACTGGTGGATTTTGGGAGCAATTAGAATGATTTAGATGATCGATCATTCTAGCTGTTCGAATCAGAAGAGTTCTGATCCATCGAAAGGAGTTTCGATGATGTCGATGATAGAGATCATGACATATCCCATTACCATACAGAACTGAACCTAACTGGGTCACACAAACAAGGGTTTGAATCTGGTGATCATCAATTGAACTGATCTAGTTCAATTGATCTGAATGAGATTCAATTAGGTTCAAGGAAATCGTGCTAGCACTCGATTGAACCTAACGTTTCTTCTTTTACTATCATAAATAAGTTGTCCTGACTGAGCCAAAGGAGTTTGTGCTCAATCAGAGGCCTTCATATGGTCTGACTGGAGGTTGTCCAAGTCAGAAAAGGTTGTCTTATTTATAAGATAAATTTGACAACACCTATCCATTTTTGGTCACCTGCCAAATTCTTGTTCTTTGACTTTGGTCAAAAGTTGACCTTTGACACTTTGACTATCTTGACCCATGTGTCATGCACCTATTGGAGAGAGCTGGTGGGGGCCTTGTCCCCCTGCCAGAACCTGGCAAGGAAGGGGCGCACGCCAAGGGTGGCGTGCAGCCAAAGTGGAGGATTGGAGTCCTACAGAGGACTCCAGTTGCTTCATGGATTCAACTTGGGTGGCGCCAAAGAGTCCATCTTTGATCCAATCTTGGACCACCTAAGGAGGTCTTAGGCACCTAATCTAAGGAGGAATCCAGGGGTCTCTATTCTCCACCAATCAGATTTAGATCTGATTTCACAAAGGGTTGTGATTGGTTGGGAAGAGGAGTTGGATCACTGCATGGTCTAGTAATATAAGACCCTATTTAGCGCCCTAGGATTAAGATTCTAATTTCCCATGCCCCAAGGCTGCCTCTCCTCCTCTTCTCCATGCCATCTTTCTCCTCTCTCTCCTCTCCACACCCAAAAGTTTTGGACTTGAGTTTGGTGCGATCCAGATCAAGAGAAAGGCGATCAAAAAGCAAGAAGGCTGCGCTGCTGCAAAGGACGACTGCTGATCTTCAAAAGGAGTTTTGAAGATCCTCCAGATCAGATCCAGATCTAATTTTTGGAGGTGTGATAGAGAAGAAGAGGATCTCTAGATCCAACCTGAGTGGATACCGGTAGAGGCCAGGCGCTTGCGTGGCTAGATCCAGAACCTTCCGCTGCAAACAGGGATCATCACAGGGTAATAGGATTACCCAAATCAGGTAAATTAAATTTGATTTATTTATTTTATTTTATTTATTAAAATAATAAGAATTAGATCTAAAATATCTTAGATCTGATTGAGATCAAGAGAAAAATTTTTGAAATATATCTCTTGATCTGATCAGATCTGAACGAACCTGGACCGGGAAATCAGGATTTCCCTTCAACTGGTATCAGAGCCATGGTTCTAAATTATTTAGATCTGATTTTAATTTTATTTTAATTAAAAATAATGATTTTAGATGTCACATGAGATGTGATCAGATCTAAAATCAGAAAAATTAAAAAAATTAAATGATTTGGATCTAAGATTAGAAGATATGCATGACTAGTTCTAGAATAGAATAGTTCTATAGAATAGTCTTGCATGTTTTGATTTAATCTGATTAAATCATATTTTAGATCTATTTATTTACTATTTTTTGATATTATAAGTGTTATAATAACATCTGATAAAAATAGCAAATAAAAATTATTTAATTTTAAATATCATATGAGATATGATTGATGCATGTCTAGACTAGTTGTAGAATAGTTCTACATAATTGTCTAGATTAGAATTTATTTTGATTAGATCAATTTAAATCTAATTTTTTAGATTATTATGAGATAATTTAGATCTGAAAATATGCATGATTCGATACATGAGATGTATGCAAAATATGCCATGATTAGATCTAATTTGTATATGAGATATATGATATAGATCTAAAACTGTTTTGTAGTATTGACATGTTCCTGATTAAGGCGTTCCTCTTGGCCGTCCGGTCATAAGAACGAAGAAGGGTTTAAAGGCCCTCTCTTCCCATTCGATGGGGTGTTCTTATGATGTGTAGGGGTGCTGCGTGTTCGTCCTTAATCAGAAACCCAAAACTTACTTTCTGCAAAACCCTAGATCCTGAAACCCTAGGATTTATTGTGCATATTTTGTTTATGAACCCTAACTTAATTAAGAATTAAGTTTATGGAATATTAATTAGGTCTAAAATTGAGAATTTCAGATCTAAGACATATTCATAATACTGGGTTCGGGCTTGGGTAGCTCAATTAGGTCTAAGCGGTTGATCAAACCGAATCAAGAGTTGGTTAGATGGGATCAACAATGCTTAAATTGACCAGCCTAATAGGATTAAGTCTGGGTCAAGATCGAGTCACGATCAATCAAGCAAGACCTAATTAGGCTCAGAGGTTAGAGTCTGGATTGTAGGCTAACCCAATTGGTTCTGACTCAACAATTTGGTGTCTAAGGTAAGTTTGGCACAGACGACCGACTGGTTTTTAATTGGAAGCTACTCGACCTGAATGCGTTCTTGTACGAGTTAATGGCATATTCCTTCCACCGGTCTCACTTACCTGGCCATATCTGTTGACACAGTTCTGATCTGAGGTGGTCAATAATCCGAGCTAACCCATGCCACTAGGTTAGTCATAATTGTTATGACTAAGCCAAGTCTAGTTTAATGAGACCTGAATCAATTCTCCCTAAGAAAAGATTAAGTCTGAGGTCTTCCACCATTGTAGATGTGCGGGCCCTTCCCGGGGTTGATTGTTCTCGGCTGGATACAGTGGCTCAGTTGCACCGGGAAGATGCAACCATGTCTATTAGGCATTGGATGCTATGGGCTGGAGGATGAGTTGGGCTCAATATTTTGGATACGGTGAGAGACTCAATTAGGAACCCAGTCTATGCAAATGGTGGGTCTGACTTAACTAAGGAGTGGATCAATATTCCGGATACGGTGAGATTCATGAATTAGAGACCAAGTTTGGGTGCACCATGATTAGAGAATCATTGAACAAGAGTTGTTCACTCATTGGCTAACCCATCACCAATAACTGTTAGGTGAGGTGATGAGTCAGTTGGTGAGACCGCACCACCCACTAGAAATCATCAATCGTGGAGATTTTCGCATCTCTACAGAGGGAGTGTAGGGATCCGAGAAAATAGTGGGAGCTAATTTGTTTAAAAATAAAATCCCTAAACAAATTGGTCAAGTCAAAATTACAGTATCTAACTAGAATCTTTGACTCTCTACAGGAAAATGTCTGCGTCCAACCCACTTGGCACGTATCCTAGACACACATAGACTGACTGGACCCAATTATAAAGATTGGCTCAGGAACTACAAAATTATTTTGGGTTCAGAGAAGTTAACACATGTTTTGGACCAGGACCCTCCCACCTTACCAGCCCGTCGTCCATCCACTGAACAGAGAGCGTCTCTGGAAAAATGGATTGACGAAGATAATAAGGCCAGATACTTACATGTTGGGCTCGATGTCTGATGAGCTCCAGCGCCAACATGAAGATATCGGGACTGCTCGCCAAATGTTGGCTCACCTGCAGGAGATGTTTGGTGAACAGAGTCGCGCAGCCAAATATCAAGTCACGAAAATGACTTTTTAAGGCTAAGATGCGTGATGGGCAGTCAGTCCAAGATCACTGTCTGACAATGATCAAGGACATGGAAGAGCTTGAGAAGCTCGGTGTGAAGTTGGACTTGGATCTGCAGAACGATATTATTCTGCAATCCTTGACTGATGCATATGGGCAATTCATCATGAATTACCACATGCATAAACTTCAAAATTCCTTGGCCGAGTTGAATGAATATGCTGGTTACCGCTGAGCTTTCTATGAAAGGTTCTAAAGGCTCAGTTCTTGCTATGGAACGGACTTCTTCCAAAAGAAAGTCTTATGGAAAGAAAAAGAAGTCTGTGAAAAAGCAAAAGGTGGAAGGATCAAAGAAGAAGAAGGCAGAACCGAAGAAGAAGGTCGATGGCAAAGGAAAGTGTTTCCATTGCAACAGCGACGGCCATTGGAAGCGGAACTGCCCTACTTACCTGGCCACCCTGAAGAACAAGAAGGAAGGTCCTTCTGGAGGTATGCTCGTTATTGAGTCTAACCTTACGGTTTCTTCTGCATCCAGTTGGGTGCTTGACTCTGGTTCTAGTGCTCATCTGTGCACTTCTATGCAGGGTCTTGAGGATAGCAGGAGGCTGAGGGATGGAGACATGATCCTACGCATCGGTAATGGAGCAAGAGTTGCTGCAGTAGCCGTGGGAACATACCCTCTTCGATTACCATCTGGTTTAGACTTAGTTTTAAAAGACTGTTATTATGTGCCTGCAGCTAGCAGGAATTTGATTTCTGTTTCATGCTTAGCACAAGAAGGTTATGTGATCACCTTCTTTAAGGACCATTGTAACATTCTTTATGAAAGAAATAAAATTGCAAATGGTTTCCTTATTAATGGTCTTTATCAGTTGCATATTGATGTACCTGTTTTAACTATCGAGCAAAACGTGAATGCCAAACGACCTAGGGATAGTCCAAACGACAGATATCTATGGCACCTGAGATTAGGTCATATAGCAGAAGATAGGATTAACAAATTGGAGAAAAATGGGCTATTGAGTCCATTGACTTTTGAGTCATATCCAACTTGTGAATCTTGTCTTCAAGGCAAAATGACTAAACTCCCTTTTGTTGGACATGGGGAGAGGGCCACAGATCTCCTTGCCCTAGTACATACTGATGTGTGCGGCCCATTTGATGTGCCGGCTAGAGGCAATTTTGTCTACTTCATTACCTTTACCGATGATCTGTCTAGGTATGGGTATGTGTATCTTATGAGACACAAGTCTGAAGCTTTTGAAAAGTTCAAAGAATTCAGACATGAAGTAGAAAAACAAACTGGAAAACCCATTAAGGTTCTTCGATCAGATCGAGGAGGTGAATACCTTAGCCGGGAATTCCTAGACTATCTTAAGGAAAATGGCATAGTCTCTCAATGGACTCCACCAGGAACACCTCAACTCAACGGGGTTTCAGAACGGAGAAATCGGACTCTATTGGATATGGTTCGATCCATGATGAGCTTCACAGACCTCCCTGATTTTCTTTGGGGACATTCATTATTAACTTCAATCTATTTACTGAATAGGGTTCCCTCTAAAACCGTTCCTACCACACCGTATGAGATATGGCACGGTAAGAAACCAAGTCTGAGTCATCTCAGAATTTGGGGTTGTCCGGCTCATGTCAAAAGACAACAAGCGGACAAGTTAGAGTTTAGGTCCTTTAGAGCTCGATTCATAGGATATCCTAAAGAGTCATTAGGATACTATTTCTACATTCCAGAAGACCACAATGTGATTGTGAGTCGACATGCCATCTTTCTTGAAAAATAGTTTATTCAAGATAGCGGCATTGGAAAGCAGATTAAGCTTGATGAGAAAGTCTCACAAGCAGAACGAGCTAAGGACCAAGTGGAACCAAATCAGGTTGAGCCAATAAGAACACTACCTCCTCCACCTCGTAGATCGGAAAGAGTTTTCCCGTCCCCCTGAAAGATACTTAGGTATTATTTCAGAGGATGTAGAGGAAATGTTCCTCATAGGTAATGGTGCTCATGGTGATGATCCCAAAACCTACAACGAGGCGATATCAGATATCGACTCCGAGAAATGGCTTGAGGCAATGAAGTCAGAAATTGACTCGATGCACTCAAACCAAGTCTGGACCTTGGTAGATCCACCAGAAGGTATAGTACCTATTGGGTGTAAATGGATCTTCAAGAGAAAGATTGGTGCAGATGGGAATGTGGAGACATTCAAGGCTAGACTAGTGGCAAAAGGTTATAGTCAACGCGTGAAGGCATTGACTATCAGGATACCTTTTCCCCAGTAGCTATGCTAAAATCCATCCGCACATTGCTTGCTGTTGCAGCCTATTTCGATTATGAAATATGGCAAATGGACGTGAAAACGGCATTCCTAAATGGATATCTTGAGGAAGATATCTATATGGAACAGCCGCTAGGTTTCACATCCAGTGATACTGATCACAAGGTTTGCAAGCTGCAAAGGTCCATATATGGACTTAAGCAAGCATCTCGGAGCTGGAACACTCGTTTCAATGATGTGATCAAAAAGTTTGGTTTCATCAAAAATGAAGAGGAACCATGTGTTTTCAAAAAGGGTCAGTGGGAGCGCTGTTGTCTTCCTCGTATTGTACGTGGATGACATCCTCCTTATTGGGAATGATATTCCCATGTTGACATCAGTCAAGATGTGGTTGTCCAAGGAATTCTCCATGAAAGACCTAGGTGAAGCATCCTTTATTCTAGGAATTAAGGTCTATAGGGATAGACCGAATAGGATGCTAGGACTTTCACAGAAGATGTACATAGAGGAAGTACTAAAGAGGTTTAGTATGGAAAACTCTAAGAGGGGATTAATACCCTTCAGACATGGTATTCATCTTTCCAAGAAGATGTGCCCCAGCACACCTGAGGAAATAGAACGCATGAGCAAGATCCCTTATGCTTCTGCAATAGGGAGCCTCATGTATGCCATGCTATGTACACGACCTGATATAGCCCATGCTGTGAGTGTCACAAGCAGATATCAGTCAAATCCAGGTGAAGAACACTGGACTTCTGTGAAATGTATCCTTAAGTACTTGAGAAGAACTAAGGATATGATGTTGGTCTTTGGTAATGGAGAACTCCAAGTCCAGGGATACACAGACTCGGATTTCATGTCCGATATAGATGATCGAAAGTC
>QRFJ01005852.1:0-21322 GCA_006176705.1 Cocos nucifera
AAAGTGTTGTTTTTTGTGTTAATACTGGCCATGCATCATTGCTTGCTAGATTTTTTTTTTTCCTTTTGTCCATTTTTGAGATAGGGGAGAGAAGTCTCACTATAGGAGAAGAGAAGGTACCTAGAAATCTAGAAGCAACAATGTTGATTTGCAGCTGTCACAACATATAATCCATTGTCATTTGGCTTCATGCTCCGTAGTTTACTTCTCATGTTTATTTTGCCAACATTCTTATCTATAATTCTCATGTGCGTTACGTGGAGATCTTTAATCTACTTCCAGAATTCTTAGTGACCATCCATCCACGAGCCTTGTCTAAATTTGTGTGTTATATATTTAGATGAGAAAGCTGTGAATCAGCTAAGACTCAAATAAACCTTATTCCAAGGCTTGTTATGGACCAAGTATTGTTGCTTCTCCAATTAACAACAAATATATGTTTCACCGGCACTTTCGAGATTTATTCATGGAAGCAACAAACATGTTAGTTACATGCAACATAGAGTTTGAAAGACGAAGATTTATCAAAGGACCACGCCCATCTTATGTTTTGGCTGGACACTTGATTAAAAAAAAATAAAAAATTTGAAGAGGTCATCGGGTTACCCTGGCTGAAAATGGAAGAGGCAATGCCTTTGCCTTTGGAACAGGGTTCGAAACTTGGAGCAAAGGAAGCGTTCGGAACAGGAAAAATGAAATCCAGTGAATTCTCGAGGAATTTCAGGCTAGTACATGGTAGCGGCCTTGTGTGAGGACAGTAGGGAGAGGAAGAATTGGCTCGTCCTCTCGAGGGGTCATGGAAACCTTAAACAGCTAGGAGGCTGGCATTCCTAGCATCCATCGGTTTATTTTGGGCTAGGCATTATGTACAGCCTATCCTAAAGCAGAGCACCTCAATGAAGCTTTCCTTGATTTCTAGATCCACTAGGAGGTTGGCAAAGGAAAGAGGAAGTAATGAAGGCATACAATGCCTAATTAACATTCATGAAATTAAGTGCAACAAAGAATGGATTTACCAACATATTTCTATCTCTTCTTTGATCTTCACATGGTACATTCAAATATTACTCCTCTTGAATAGTAGTTAAATTATTTCATCTACTGATATCTAGAGTCCATGGTCATGAAGCCCTTGTTGTTCGAGAGTCAATTCCTCTTTGGAAAAACTTTGGTCAAGAGTAGAAAAGCTCCCGATAGCTTTTCTCTGGAAAAGAAGTCCTACATGGATCATGATCAGTATTTTTCTTCCATATAGACTTGGACTTTGTAGTTTGTGCATTTTGTCAGTGCATATATGGAAAGATTGAAGATTCTATTTAGAAGTTTTTGTAAATAAAGTTTCTACCATAAACTCTATTTAAGTTCTTAATAAGTGGATTCTAAATCTTACAAGAAATTGTTACCTAATATTTTCCTACTACTCTCTTTTACCTTCCGCGAGTTACTTGCTTGTCTTTGATTTTTTTTTATTTTTTCACTAGTTCTCCCATTCGGTGCATTACACTTCACTCGCTTTCAATTTGAACAATTATTCTCAGCCTGGGGTCCACTCCCAATCTCCTTTCCCAAAAGGAATCTTGGCATTGAGGGATTGAACATGACGTTATTGGAAGCCATACAATCAACCTAGCAATATGTAGACTTGGCCGTAGACTCAAATTTCCAAGCCATGCTTTTATATGGCTTGTGCAAGGATGAGATGAGAAGCAAATACGCATCAAATAATTACCATATAACATTCACTCCATTATGAGGAATTGCTACCACTTTGTCATCCTACTCAAGGCTAGGAATTTTGTTATGGACTTCATTGATTGTAGTCCTATGCAATTGCAACTTTACCTTCGAGTGTCCTTTGGAGGAGTATGAAGCTCTGTTAGAGCTTAGATCTTCTCTCCTTCACAACAACTATACTTCACCACCCACATGGGGAAGAGGAAGAGACTGCTGCCTCTGGAAGAGAGTGATCTGCAACAACAGTACAAAACAAGTGTCGAAGCTCATGCTTTCGAGCATTGTAGAATTTGATCAACTTAAGCAATGGCGATTGAATTTCAGCATTTTTTCTTCCTTTCATGAGCTCCGACAACTTAACTTATCCTACAATCAAATTGTAGGATCTTTATCACAGATGGGTTAGCTAGCCTTTCTCTCATCCAACTTATTTCTCGAATTTCATTCTATTCATATTGTTCGTCCTTTTGTTGTAAACAGTACTTTTGATTTAGATTCTCTTTCTTTGGAAACTTTTATTTGAAGATAAATTGGGATTGAAAAAGTTGAAAATTCTTGATCTCAGTGATAACATACTCATTGGAACTATTCCATTATCTCTCAAAAATTTATCTTCACTCAATGTCCTAATTAATCTAAGATTCAACATGCTGGATGGCACACTTAATGGGGAAGATAAAATAAGTTACAAAGTCATCTGTAGCTATTTTCCTAGCATGAGACTATTAACATATTTGAGTATAATGGTTTATATTGTCTTGTTGCTTTATGTTGGCCTCTACCTCATCCAACTTGTTTCTGCAATTTCATTCTATTTATATTTTCTAGCCTCTTGTCATAACTATTTTTGGTTTTAATTCTCTTCCTTTGGAAACTTTGTATTTGACAGATATATTAGGATTGAGAAAATTGGAAATCCTTGATCTCAGCTATAATTGGCTCACTGGAACTGTTCCATTGTCTCTCAAAAATCTATCTTCACTCAATGTCCTCAATCTACGATCCAACGAGCTGAACGGCACACTTAATTGGGAAGGTAATAACTTACAGATTCATCTATAACTATATTTATAAGGCAACTATCTATAAGGCAACTATCTAAATGGCACACTTGATGTGCAAGGTAATAATTTAAAGGCTCCTAAGCAATTATTTCTTTGTTACGAGACCATTAATATATTGAGTATAATGGGATATACATTATATCATTGGTTTATGTCAGCCTCTCTCTCATCCAATTTGTTTTTCCAATGTTGTCAATCTATGCATATTTTCCATCCTCTTATTGTAAATATTTTTTATTTAGGCTCATTTTCTTTGGGAACTTTGTATTTGAAAGATATATCAAGATTTAGAAAGTTGAAAATCTTGATCCTAGCTAGAACAACCTCACTGAAACTATTCCATTATTTGTCAAAAATCTATCTTCACTCAGAGTCCTGAATCTAAGACAAAACTTGCTAAACGGCACATTAATATGGAAGGTAATTACTTACAAAGTCATTTGCAATTATTTATCTATCATGTGACCATTAACACATTAAGTGTAATGTTCTTTGTTTGCATCTATGTCTCTATTTTTCAAGCCTTCTAGGAATGCAAAAGCTTAGAGTGCTTGATCTTGGACAAAATTATCAGCTCACAGGAGGGATACCCATAGCTTTGGGAAATTTATCTTCCCTTAATTCCTTATATTTGGATCAAAATAATCTAACAGGTTCAATTCCTTTACAAGGTATAATGTTTATTCCTTTAACTGAGAATTTAACATATTTCTTTTTTTTCTGAGCTCGCAAATCTCTCCATATTCAGAGATAAAAAACCCACACATGTTGATATATAGATGGCTTGGGCAAGCTGAATCACTTTTTTAGTCTAGCGAGTCAAAATTTATATAAGTTAAAAAGCTTTAGAGCTGAATTATGACCAAGCCAAGTTTGATCAGTGTCTATCTTGAGCTAGTTAACTCGACTAAATTAGAAAACTCACCAAACTTGGGTTCCCCAATTTTAATAAAAGGACATTTATAAGTTGGTTTGATCCTATCAAGCATTTAAGCTTTTTGGTTGTTTTATTTTCTTATAATTTTAAACATTAATTCTATCAAATACTTTAGTAAGTTCACATCATGTGCAGCCATATTTAGTCAGTTATCTAGAATTAGAGAATAATGAAGCATATAAAATTTAAATGGATATTGTTTCATCATAATTTTTAAATATTACTTCCCTTGAATACTGGGCAGCTTTAATCTTTTATTCTATTTTTGTATTTCATTTATGGTATTTATCTAGCATCCATGATTGACCTTAGTTACCAAGTTGACTCACCAAAGTCAAAAAAAATTAGGAGTAGACATGTACTAGGGTCGCAAGTTTTCTTTATTATGAGATCCCAATAACACATTGAGATCCCAATAACTTAAAGGCTCCTGTACAATTACTTCTTTATTATGAGATCCCAATAACACATTGAGTATGATGAGTTATATATTGTCTTCTTAGTTTATGATAGCATCTTCCTCATCCAACTTGTTTCTCCAATTTTTTAAATGTATGCATATTTTCTATCATCTTGTTTTAAATATTTTTCATTTGGATTTATTTTCTTTGGAAAGTTTATGTTTGACATATATATCAAGATTCAAAAAGTTGGAAATTCTTGATCTCAATGATAACTGGCTCACTAGAACTATTTCATTATCTTTTATAAATCTATCTTCACTCAATCTCCTTAATTTGGGAGGCAACATGCTGAATGGCACGTTTGATGTGCAAAGTAATAACTTAAAGACTCCTATGCAATTATTTTTTTGTTACGAGACCATTAACTCATTGAGTATAATGGCTTATATTGTCTTATTGGTTTATGTCAGCCTCTCTTTCATCCAACTTGTTTCTCTAATTTTTTAAGTCTATTCATATTTTTCATCCTCCTATCGAAAATATTTTTGATTTGAATTCACTTTCTTTGGGAACTTTGTATTTGTCAGATATATCAGAATTCAAAAAGTTGGAGATCCTTGATCTTAGTTATAACAGGCTCACTGGAACTATTCCATTATCTTTTAGAAATCTATCTTCACTCAGAGCACTGTATCTCGGGGGCAACATGCTAAATGGCACACTTCATATGCAAGGTAATAAGACTCTTGTGCAATTATTGCTCTATTATAAGATCATTAACATATTGAGTATAATAGGTTATATATTGTCTTCTTGGTTTATATTAGCCACTCCCTCATCTAACTTGTTTCTTCAATTTTTTTAGTCTATTCATATTTTCCATCCTCTTGTTGTAAATACCTTTTATTTAGATTCATTTTCTTTGGAACCTTGTGTTTGGCAGGTAAATCAGGATTCAGAAAATTGGAAATCCTTGATCTTAGTGATAACGGCCTCACTGGAACTATTCCATTATATCTCAAAAATCTATCTTCGCTCAGTACCCTATATCTACAGGGGAAAACATGCTAAATGGCACACTTCATATGCAAGGTAATAACATAAAGGCTCTTGTGCAATTATTTCTCTATTGTGAGACCATTAACATATTGAGTCTAATACGTTATATATTATTTTCTTGGTTTACATCAACCTCTCCCTCATCTAACTTGTTTCTCTAATTTTTTCAATCTATTCGTATGTTCCATTCTCTTTTTGTAAATACTTTTTACTTAGATTCATTTCTTTGGAAACTTTGTATTTGATAGATAAATCAGCATTCAAAAAATTGAAAATCCTTGATCTCAGCTATAACAGTCTCACTGGAACTATTTCTTTATTTTTCAAAAATCTGTCTTCACTCAACACCCTTTATCTAAGGGGTAACATGCTAAATGGCACACTTCATATGCAAGGTAATAACATAAAGGCTCCTATGCAATAATTTCTCTATTGTGAGATCATTAACATATGAGTATAATAGGTTATATATTGTCTTCTTGGTTTATGTCAACCTCTCGCTCATCTAATTGGTTTCTCCAATTTTTTTTATCTATTTATATTTTCCATCCTCTTGTTGTAAATACTTTGTATTTAGATTCATTTCTTTGGAAAATTTGTATTTGACAGATAAATCAGGATTCAAAAAGTTGGAAAAATCCTTGATCTCAGTGGTAACAGCTTCACTGGAACTATTCCATTATTTTTCAAAAATCTATCTTCACTCAGTGCCCTATATCTAAAGGGCAACATGCTAAATGGCATACTTATATGCAAGATAATAACATAAAGGCTCCTATGCGATAATTTATCTATTGCGAGATCATTAACATATTGAGTATAATAGGTTGTATATCATCTTCTTGGTTTGTGTCAGCATCTCCATCATTCAACTTATTTCTCCAATTTTTTATGTGTACACATATTTTCTATCCTATGCTTTAAATATTTTTATTTAAATTTATTTTCTTTGATTACTTTGTATTTTGACAGATATATCAGAATTCAAAAAGTTAAAAATCAGCATCTCCATCATTCAACTTATTTCTCTAATTTTTTAAGTATATAAATATTTTCTATCCTGTGTTTTAAATATTTTTATTTAAATTCATTTTCTTTGATTACTTTATATTTTGATAGATATATGAAAGTTAGAAATCCTTGATCTTAGCTATAACAGCCTCACTGGAGCAATTTTATTATCCCCCAAAAATCTATCTTCACTCAGTATCCTAAATCTAAGACAAAACATGTTAAATGGCACACTTTATATGGAAGGATAATTACTTACAAAGTCATCTGCAATTATTTCTCTATCATGAGACCATTAAGACATGGAGCGTAATGGATTATATTACCTTCTTTGTTTATATCTATGTCTCTATATTGCAGGCTTTCTAGGAATGCAGAAGCTTAGAGTGCTTAATCTTGGATTTAATCAGCTCACAGGAGGGATACCCATAGCTTTGGGAAATTTATCTTCCCTTAATTCCTTATATTTGGATCAAAATAATCTAACAGGTTCAATTCCTTCACAAGGTATAATGTTTATTCCTTTAATTGAGAATTTAACATATTTCTTTTTTTTTGAGCTCACAAATCTCTCCATATTCAGAGATAAAAAACCTACACATGTTGATATATAGATGGCTTGGGCAAGCTGAATCACTTTTTCAGTCTAGCGAGTCAAAATTCATATCAGTTAAAAAGCTTTAGAGCAGAATTATGACCAAGCCAAGTTTGATCGAACGTCTACCCTGAGCTAGTTAACTCGACTAAATTAGAAAACTCACCAAACTTGGGTTCCCCAATTTTAATAAAAGGACATTTATAAGTTGGTTTGATCCTATCAAGCGTTTAAGCTTTTTGCTTGTTTCATTTTTCTTGTAATTTTAAACATTAATTCTATCAAATACTCTAGCAAGTTGACATCATGTGCCACCATATTTATTCAATTATTTAGAATCAGCGAATGGATCACATAAAAATTTAAGTGGATTTTGTTTTATCATAATTTTGAAATATTACTTCACTTGAATACTGGGTAGGTTTAACCTTTTTTTAAATTTATTTTGCTTTTGTATTTTATTTATATATTTATTTAGCATGCATGACCGACTCGAGTGATAACGTTGACTCACCGAGTCAAAAAATGAAGAGCGGACAGATATTGAATCACAAGTTTTCTAACCTTGTTCATATGATGAAGCAAAAAGTTTCATTTTTTAAAAATTTTCTTCCTTTTTTTGCAGCGCTCGGTAGACTGCAGAACCTACGTGAGTTGGATCTCTCAGACAACCAACTCAATGGAAGTCTTCCTTTATCTCTAAAGAAAATAGTTTCTCTTCAATATTTAGACCTTTCTTACAACCTATTTGATGGGCATTTCTCATTTTCCTCCTATGGTAATCTTTCAAGCCTAGAATTTGTCGACTTGTCAAACAATGAGGAATTATTTATACTTCTTGGCAGTGGTAAGTTTGTTCCGTCCTTGCAGCTACGGTTCCTCATCTTGTCACATTGTAACCTTGATGTGAATCCCCTTGCAAGACCAGCTTTTCTTGCTTCCCAATACAAGTTGGAAGCTCTTGATCTTTCCCACAATAACTTGAAAGGAAATTTTCCCACTTGGTTGTTCAAAAATCTTACCAGGCTAGCCTATCTCAACTTGAGAAATTGCTCGATAATGGGTGCATTTCAATTCCCAAAGCATCTGAACAAAAGCATGTCCGATGTTGATCTCTCTATGAATTTCCTCAGTGGATCTATTCCTACAGACATCGGCACGATACTTCCAAATATGTGGGTCCTGAATCTATCCTCAAATTATCGACTATGCCACTCATATTGTTTTCGACAATCAATTGTAGGTGGTGATGATGATACTTATATCCAATTCTATTCCATTGCCTCTGATCATTCCAGACCTACCACACTGTATGGCCATATAGCTTTCAAAAGCTTTCTTCCAGACTCTCGTAATCAAAGATTATGATCCTTGCGACCCTATGACAAACTTATCACCTAAAATGCCGATGTCATCTCCATGGTTGGAGCAATCGCAAATTGAACCTTGACAATTAGACCATCACGCTTCTGTACATTGTATAAATCAATCTTGTGCTTGCACCACTACAAGTGGGGAAGGAATTGAAAATAAAGTTGAATTTAAAATATTTCTGCAAAATGGGGAATTACTATACTACCATTGACAAATTTTTGGATTTGAGGTATAATTCATCACCAAAGGAAATTTAATTTTTACCTATGAAGGCGATCATGAATTGCTTTTGATGATTCACTTCCATTCCTTTTTTTTTCCCTATCCAAAATATATCGAACTATTAGCAAACCACTCATAATCAGCTTGCTTGATCGACTGACAGAACTATTACAAATTTGGATCAGTTAAAGAAACCTGGACATGCAATTGATCGAACATAAATCATTGTTCTTTGCAACAGTTTATTTGGATAGACCAGATTTTAGGGATTTATCTTTCTCTTCTTGTTAGCAAGAGTAGAACAAGCCTACTAAATGGAATAAACAACCAAATCTTTCTCCATGGACGACGACGGCAGAGTTTGAAGGAATACAATCAGACCAAGTCGTCACGCTACCTGGCATCCTATCGAGCATCAAAATTGGCAAGCCAATCTGCAACCTAATTAATTCGCTTCCTAAGGGTATAATAATTCTCACTTGCAGTCCACCTTGCAGCACCTGTCACCAGCCAGCCCCGTAACTGTTAATGAGTCTCCTTCATGTAAGGTGGTCTTGGTCTGTCCAAATGATTTTCCATTGCAAATTGCTCATAGTTCTGCTGATGGAACAGTAATTTTAAGAAAGGTTATTGCTTATAGTTCCCCAGATTGCATCACCTATCCTCTATAGTCACTAATTAAGAAACCAGATCCTCCTTTGCCATTTTCCTCATGCCAAGCCTGAATGGAGCTCCAATCTTGACAGGTTTGTTAGTACTCCACAGCTTGAGCTTTGGCATGTCTAGCAATTTTCGCAGCCCAATCAAGTACCAACACATTTCCGGTCGGTGCTTAGCACTACAAGATATGCACATCCCACGGTGCCGAAAAACAAAACTTCCAAAAAGGATTTTTCTTAGAATCACCACAGGCATTAGCAAAAATAATTCAAAATACCTATTTAACTCAACCAAAATAGCTTTAACGACCACTATTAACCTCAAAAGAAAAAATAAAATATATATATATATATATATCAAAGCTAAACAACATTCAATTGACAACATACTTCATAACTATCATTAATCAAGAATGCTAATGAAATACAACATGAATTATATTCCATAAACTTCCCTCGATTTGTTCCTAGGCTTCCCTGGTGCATAGCTCATAACCCAAAGTCCGAGGAACTCCTCAACATCTTAAGGATAAATAAAATAATGAGCTACTAGCCAGAACTCTACCATCTCTAGTTGGATCAAGTGTATAAACAAAATATATAAATAAATAAAAAAAAGGATCTATTGGTCCACAAGGAAAATTGTTTGGAATCAAAATAATAGGAGTTCCATATTTGGCTTATGAATAATCAAAAAGTATGAAGCACATGTACCTCTAAAATTGCAGTGCAATAGCTAATTTTTAATACAAAACTTTTAAGAAACCAAACAATTTTTTAAAAATCAAAAAATATAATTCCTTTCTTGGTGCTTGTGACGACGGCCATGATGAGGCTTATGACATGTATTGAACCCAAATTTAGCCCTATAGTGTTAGCCAAAAACATATTTAACCATGTGATAGATATCCGAAAGAAACTAACTTCTAAACATATGCTTTACCAATGAGCAATCCTACTGGGTTGGCCTGAATCATTATCAAACTAAAATCTAAACATAGCTAGTTTTTAATAGAACTTCTGACAAACCAAATAATTTTTTAAAAATTAAAAAAATATAATTCCACTCTTAGTGCTTGTGACTACGGCCATGATGAGGCTTATGATAAGGATCGGAACCAAATTTAGCCCTATAGTATTAGCCCAAAATTATATTTAATCATGTGATAGATATCCGAAAGAAACTAATTTCTAAATACATGCTTTGCCAACGACTAACCCCGACGGGTTGGCCTAAATCATATCAAACTAAAATCTAAAGATCAATTTTTCCATACCAACTCCAAAATGAATTTTTAGCCATACATAAAACATTATATTTCCAAATAATCATAAGCTTTCAAACACATTTCTGTCGTGATAAACCAAGCTAACAAGTTTTCTTGATATATTTCCATCTTGATAAATTAGACAAACATGTAACACTAAGAAATTTACATGCTTAATCCATATTTAAAACTCATTACTTTATATAAGGTAAATCAATCATAGTATTTATTTCTTGGTCATAGAATTTCTAAGAAAAAACAAAATGAAATTGAATTTCAAAATCTATTTCACTTTCATTTATAAACTATACATTTGAAACTAAGCATGTAAAGATGATGGTTTCAATAAGAGTCATAATGAATATTCAATCATAAATTTTCTAATATAATATATATGAATGAATTTACAAATACTATAACGATAAAAGTATTTAACTCATCAAAAGAGTTTTTTTTTTTTTTTTTTTTTTTTTTTTATTTTTATGAAAAGGAAGGATTGTGACCACCAGTTTATTAATAAATAATTTGTATATACAACAGGTTACTAACTTAATTAAGGAAGGGGAAGGGAAGAGAAACAAGCCGGAGCCAAGACACACGCATAAAGCCATATTGCCACGATGGCATAGCTTCACCTATGATCTGTTCATCAATTTTCTCTCAGGAAGTGTCAAAAGAATAGAGGAGAGAGTTTAGCTGTGATTCCAACTAATTTGTACGTCTCTATTGTGCATCGCTATTAGCATCCCCTTTGAGAATTCCCAAGCATTCTTGTACTGGATTTCTATATTTTCCTTGGTGCAATGAAGTCCACCTGCTAAGAAGGAAGAGGCAACTCTGCCATACTTTCTCTGCCGATGATACTTCGAAGCCAAAAAAATAATATGGTTGTTCCTTTCTTTCCATACGCCCCAACACGGTATAGAAAAAAAGTCAATCACATGCAAGTTTTTTCCTATTTTCTTTGATGTTTTGTCTCCAGATTGTCCAGCAAGCATATACATCAATTTCAGCTGTAACTGTAATCTGATTTGTTTCCAAATTGGTGTTTGGAACTCACAATGGATGAAAAGATTGCTGGTTGTTTTTTCTTCTTCTTTTCCACAGAGAGGGCAGCTTTCAGGTCCTATACAATTTCTTTTCTTCATATTCTTGGATGTAAGGACTCTATTTTTGATAGTCAGCCAGTTGGTAGCAAACTTGAAACAATGCCACCATGGCAAAAGAAATGATATGCATTTCTTACTGTGAACAACTTCTTTGTACTCCATCTCCATTCTATTTGATCCGGTTTGCTTCTAGGCATTGAATCATTTAGCATCTTTTCCGGTTGTTCCAGTTCTACTAATCCTTTTGACGTGAGTGGGTATTTAAAGAGTATCCTTTGGTCATTCCGGTTTGCAAAGTAATCTGACACTTTTCATTTTGGCCGGTTAACATGAAGAGAGAGGGAAAACATTGCTCAAGCGTTGTGTCTCCCTTCCAAATATCAGTCCAGAATGCAGTGCTTTCTCCATCTCTTACATTGAAGTTAACGCTACCAAAGAAGAGTTTTTTAACTGAGCAGATATTTCTCCAAATGGATGATGCTTTTTTGAGAGAAGCTGTAGTGTGAATGGATATCTACTCACTCATCAGTGATCTTTTTAATGCTGTTGTAGTGTGAATGGTTCTTTGATCTGCAGTACCTCGGCTGCTTGCAGTAAAGTTGCTGTAGTTTGACTGTATATGAATATGGTCTTTTAATCATTTGGATCCTTGTAGTATATGTTAGCTATAGTAGGTTCATTGTAGGAGTAGCTTGGCGTACTTAGATGAGATCTATCGATGTTAGTAGATAAGGAGTAGTCCTATAGGATTTGAGAAGCTGAGTCCTTAGGTCTATGGCCACCGCAAGGTGATTGATGAAAATGAGTTTTCATGAGTTTTATGATTTGGACTCGAGCTAATTGAATCTTGTATATGATAGATGTTGAGGTTTGATGAATTTTTCATAGCCTCCATCTTGGTCAGGACTCTTAAGAGAGGAACTGAATCATATGGTAACTACACCTAGGGATTCTATTTATTTAATTTTACTGGATTGCCATTACATACTACTAGATGTTACTGATGGATTGTGAGATCAATGAGAATTATTTTATGATTGAATAATTTTTAATTAGCTGAATTGAAAGAGTTCCTATCCATTAAAAGATGTTTCAATGATATTATTAATGGAGATCATAATATATCTCACTGTCAGACAGAATTGAACCTATGGGATCATACAATAAAGAAAATTGATCTAAGATTGATCAATTGGGCTTTTGAAATCTCCATTGGATTAGAATTTAGAAAAATCCTATTGGATTTAAGAATACCATGCTAGCACATAGTTAAACCTAATTCCTCTTAAACTTGGGCTACCCATTAGATAGGATTTTGACCAAGTGAAAATCATGCACTTGGCAACTAGATAAGGATAAGGGTTGGTGCCCCCCCCCCCCGTTTTGTGCATGGAGAAAGCCCAGGAGGGGATGCACGTGCTCTCTTTTATGCACCCCCTCATTTTGGATAAGCTCCAGCGGTGCATGCCCCTTAGTGTTTAGCATGGAGAGAAAGGGGTGCATGCCCCATCTGGACAAAATCCAGAAGGGGCGCACACCCCAATGGATAAGCTTCATAGGGCACCAATAGTTGGCGCCCCCTTAGGATTTTTTTGTGTGCGAGAGTTATGCAGAAAAATGGGCGATCGAAAGAGAAGTCCTACTGCGTTAAGCAGTTAAACAGTCAAAGGCTTAAAACAAAAGGACTTTTGAGTTTATTTAATCCCTTAAGAGAGATTAGATCTCTCTAGTTATTACCTGAAATTAGATCTCACGAAAAAGCTTGGCGCCCCCTTTCTCTTCCTCATGCCATCCCTCTTTCTCTCATGCCCTCTTCCTCTCTCATGCCCAAAAAGGGTTTTAGGCATCTCTTCTTCCACACGCCGAAAAGAAAGAAGGTGTTCTTTCTTCTCTTCCATCTGCAAGCTCCCAAGAAGTTGGGCGACTCAAGTCTATATCAAGAAAAAGAGAAGAAAGATCTAGCCGATCAAGAGTTAATTCAGGAAGGTTGATCAAAGTGCATGCGACCTATCTTGGAGAAGAAGGATCACGATCGAGGAGCATCCTAGATCGAATCCTAAGTGGATACTTGTAAAGACCGGATACATGTGCAGCTTCATAAGAACCTATGGGTATCTTCAGATTCAGATGTCGAAGAAGGAAAATAGCATTGTAGGTAGGTGATTCAATCACTAAATATATTTTAACATTGAAATTAGATGCATATACATTTTATTTTCATCATATGAACTTGATCTGTAGGTGTTTAGATTAGATCTATATATGCTATTGCCGCAGAATCTGGTTGTCGTCGAATTGAACTAGAGTGGAGGAGAATGAGGTCGCCGTCGGTAACCTGCAAAACAAAGTTCCGTCCAAAGTCAGTGGTGGTGGCTTCGACA
Organism: Cocos nucifera; assembly: GCA_006176705.1. Classification (NCBI taxonomy): domain Eukaryota; kingdom Viridiplantae; phylum Streptophyta; class Magnoliopsida; order Arecales; family Arecaceae; genus Cocos; species Cocos nucifera. The sequence continues at coordinate 13,818 of QRFJ01005852.1, forward strand.
GGATCCTCTGATGATCAAGTCAGCTCTTCTGACCAACAGAAATGGAGTGCTCAGGAATAAGTTCGACAGAGTTTTAGAGGGGAGAGCTTAGAGCTTGAAGATAGCATATCTAGAGGATTTCTTTTTATAGGCGGAGCTTGTAGTGGGTTGATGGTGACGGCTGCAGCTGCCTGATAGCGGACCGCTCGAGATCTGATGGAGTCAGTCAGGCACCATCTACAGCATCGCCTGCAATAGATTGATGGTGACAGCCATCGCCATCCGATTGCTGTCATCTACAGTGGACTGATGGTGACGGCCATTGCCACCCGATCGCTGTCGTTGCAGCGGACTGATGGTGACGGCTGCAACCATCCAATACTGAGCCACTCGGAGCCATATGAAGGGTTGAAGAGCTTTGATGTATACCCATTTTGGAGGAGTTCGGACTCTCAAAAAAAATATGGCTAAAGAGGATCGCCCGGGAGGAACACTAGCTGAAGAAGCCCGGAAGGAGTTCGGCTTCCATAGGCGTTCATCTGAAAGAGGGATCCAGGAGTCCGATTGAAGGTGTCTGAGAGGAGTCTGGCTCCTGAAGAAGTTCGATCGAAGAAAATATCTGGGAGAAGTTCGGCTCCTGAAGAGTCCGACCGAAGGAGATGTCTGGGAGGAGTCCGGCTCTTGGAGAAGTCCGATCGAAGAAAAAGTCTGGAAAGAGTTTGGCTTCTATAGGCATTCGACTGAAGGAGTGTGGAGAGAGTTCGGCTTTCGCACGAGTTCGACTGAAGTTCAGCCTCTGAGGAGTTCGACTGCTGAGGAGTTCAACCGAGGCTCGATCGTTGAGGAGTTCGACTAAGGCTCGTCCGCTGAAGCTCTTCCATGACTACCGATTGTACTAGGCCAAGCATTAGACTGGACTTCGATGGGAGCGAAATTTATCCCCAACAATAGTCCCCCCACTCTCAAGTTTAAAATTTGAAGGAAGGGAGTACCAAAACAGACGACTGCCGAGGTTCTTTTTCGGGCTTTGCACCTATTGAAGTTGAAGCTCGGAGAGATCTTATCTCTTGCCAAAGTTGACGTTGAAGTTGAGGCTTGGGGGGATCCCATCTCCAGCCGAGGTCTAGGAAGATCTTGTCTTTTGCTGATGTTGTGGTTGAAGCTCGGGGGAGACCCTATCTCTAGCCGAGCTTGAAGTTAAAGTTGAGGCTCGGAGAAGATCTCACCTCCAGGAGAGGTTGAAGCTTGGGGGAGATCTTATCTCCTACGGTTGAGGTTGAAGCTCGGGGAAGATCTTATCTCCTACAGCCGAGGTTGAGGCTCAGGAGAGATCTTCTCTCTTGCAGTCGAGGTTGCCTCAGAAGAGATCTTATCTCCAGCCGAGGTTGACTAGGTCACTCAGGAGAGATCTTATCTTCTGCAGCCGAGGTTGGCTCGGGGAAGATCTTATCTCCTACAGCTGAGGTTGGCATGGGAGAGATCTTATCTCCTGCAGCCGAGGTTAAAGCTCGGAAGAGATCTTATCTCCTGTAGCTGAGGTTGGCTTGAGAGAGATCTTATCTCCTGCGGTCGAGGTTAAAACTCGAGGAAAGATCTTATCTCCTACAACCGAAGTTGACTCGGGGAGATCTTATCTTCTGCAGTCGAGGTTGGCTCGGGGGAGATCTTTTCTCTTATGGTCGAGGTTAAAGCTCGGAGAAAATCTTATCTCCTGCAGTCGAGGTTGACTCGGGGGAGATCTTATCTCTTGCAGCCGAAGTTGATACGAGCGCTTAGGAAAGATTTTATCTCCTACAGTCAAGATTGGCCTGGTCATTTAGGGGAGATCTTATCTCCTACAGTCGAGGTTGGCTTGAGGGAGATCTTATCCCCTGTATCCAAGGTTGATACAGACGCTCAGGGAAGATCTTATCTCCTGCAATCGAGGTTGGCCTGATCGCTCGGAGAAGATCTTATCTCCAGCAGTCGAGGTTGATACGGGCGCACGGGGAGATCTTGTCTCCTACAGCCGAGGTGGGTCTGATCGCTCAGGAAAGATCCTATCTCCTACAGTCGAAGTTGGCTCGGAGGAGATCTTATCTCCAACAGCCGAGGTTGATATAGGCGGTCGGAGAAGATCTTATCTTCTGCAACTGAGGTTAGCCTGATCGCTCAAGGGAGATCTTATCTCTAGCAGCCGAGGTTGATATGGACGCTTGGAGGAGATCTTATCTCCTATAGCCGAGGTCGGCCCGATTGCTCGGAGAAGATCTTATCTCCTACAGTCGAGGTTGATACAGACGCTCAGGGAAGATCTTATCTCTTGCAGCTAAGGTTGGCTTGGAGAATATCTTATCTCCTGCAGCCGAGGTTGATACGGGTGCTCGAAGGAGATCTTATCTTCTACAATCGAGATTGGCCCGATCACTCAAGGGAGATCTTATCTCCAGCAATCGAGGTTGATATGGACACTCGGAGGAGATCTTATCTCTTGCAGTCGAGGTCAGCCTGATCGCTCGAAGGAGATCTTATCTCTTACAGTCGAGATTGATACGGGCGCTCGAGGGAGATCTTATCTCCTGCAGCTGAGGTTGATACGGATGCTTGAAGAAGATCTTATCTCCTGCAGTCGAGGTTGGCCCGATCACTCGGGGGAGATCTTATCTCCTGCAGTCGAGGTTGATACGGGTGCTTGGAGGAGATCTTATCTTCTATAGCCGAGGTTAGCCCGATCGCTCATGGGAGATCTTATCTCCTACAGCCGAGGTTGATTCGATCGCTCGGAAGAGATCTTATCTCTAGCCAAGGTTGAAGCTCAGGGAAGATCTTATCTCCTACAGCCAAGGTTGACTTAGTCGCTTGGGAGAGATTTTATCTCTAGCCGAGGTTGAAGCTCGGAAAAGATCTTATTTCCTGCAGTCGAGGTTGACTCGATCGCTCAAGAGAGATCTTATCTCTAGTCGAGGTTGACTCGGTCGCTCGAAAAAGATCTTATTTTTAGCCGAGGTTGAAGCTCAGGGGAGATCTTATCTCCTACAGCCGAGGTTGACTCGATCGCCCGGGAGAGATCTTATCTCTAGCCAAGGTTGACTCGATCGCTCGGGAGAGATCTTATCTCTAACCGAGGTTGAAGCTCGGGAAAGATCTTATATCCTGCAGTCGAGGTTGACTCGGTCGCTCAAAAGAGATCTTATCTCTAGCCGAGGTTGAAGCTCGGAGGAGATCTTATCTCCTACAGCCGAGGTTGACTCGGTCATTTGGAAGAGATCTTATCTCTAGCTGAGGTTGACTCGATCGCTCGGAAGAGATCTTATCTCTAGCTGAGGTTGAAGCTCGGAGGAGATCTTATCTCCTACAGTCGAGGTTGATACGGACGCTTGTAGGAGATCTTATCTCCTACAATCGAGGTCGATACGGGCGCTCGGAGGAGATCTTATCTTCTACAGCTGAGGTTGATACAGGCACTCTAGGAAGATCTTATCTTCTGCAGCTGAGGTCGGCCCGATCGCTCGGAAGAGGACTTCCTTGTGCCCTTCTGTCGGGGCTTCCTTGATGACGAGCTCAAGAAGTTTGGGCTCGATCGCACCTAGGAGAAGTCCGTGAGCATGGCCGAACTTTACTCAGCCTTCCATCGATGGTGGATCTATTATACTCGTCCGCTCACTACTCTCCTAAGGCTTCTTTGTCCTTCAACTTGAAGGTTTCTTCCGCACGGGCATATCCCTCAGTCCGAGCCAGTAGATCGACAAAGTCCCTGAGATACTTCTTCTCTAGGGAGAATAGTAAGTCATTCTTCTGAAGATCACCCTTAAGTGCGGCCATCGCAACATACTGGTCCAGGTCCCAGACTTTCAATGCCGCAGTGTTAAATCGGATGATATAAGGCCGAATGGATTCTCCCTACTTCTGCTTGACATTCATCAGGGAATTCGAACCTCGGCATGGATGTCAGCTGCTGATGAAGTGAGCCACGAACTGATGGCTCATCTGATCAAAAGAGAAGATCGTACCCAACTTAAACATCGAGTATCAGTTTCTCGCTACTCCCTTTAAGGTAGATGAAAAGGCTCGACACAGTATGACGTCTGGAGCACCATGGAGTAGCATCATGGTTCGAAAGGCCTCTAGATGATCAACTGGATCAGAGGTTCCATTGTAGCTTTCGAATTGAGGAAGCTCAAAGTTCGGCGAGATGGACTCTTGCATAATTCAGAAAGAGAAAGAAGGATTGGTATGGACGTCGTCAAGGTGAGCCGGGGCGAACGTAGCCGAGCTCCCTAATCCATCGATCCATCTTTCGCAGTCTGTGATTGAGGACGTCATCTTGGTTGCAGATCTTGGGGGGCTTCCAGCTACAAATGGGGAAGGTCTCCTCCAGAGGAGAACCATGATCCGAATACGAATCCTCTACTCTCTGTTTTTCCTTCCCAGGGGCGATGGGTACGCTAGCCGAGTACTCTTTCTTGGGGCCGATTTTCGACATCTTGATGGTGGATTTCCTAGTGGAGTCACCGTCGGGGGCTGCTACATGGCCTGCATTACCTCTGTGAGGCCACGAACTTACTGGACAAGTAGGTTGAACTACTCCGCATCTATCGTGGGTACAGGTGGAACCTGAGTTGTCAGGGTCGGAGTGGGAATAGACGGATCTGGATGGGATCGAGCCACAGAGGCCATCGATCGTCGAGTTGAAGCTCTCCTGGAGGCATTTTCTCTCGAAAAAGAACTCTAGAGAGAAAAAAGAGAGATCTCTAGAGAGGGGAGAGAGAGGTCGTCGCTGAGCACTCTTTGAAAAATAAGAAAACCTCAGAGGAAGAAGCCCTTCCTCTAGTGTCAATTCTGTTATCATAGAATCTGGTTTGTCGTCGGATCGGACTGGAGTAGAGGAGAATGAGGTCGCCGTCGGTGACCTGTAAAATAAAATTTCATCCAGAGTCGGTGGTGGTGACTCCGGTAGGACCTTTCGATGATCAAGTCAGCTATTCTGGCCAACAGAAATGGAGTGCTCAGGAATAAGTTCGGCAGAGTTTTAGAGGGAAGAGCTTAAAGCTTGAAGAAAGCATATCTAAAGGATTTCTTTTTATAGACGGAGCTTGTAGTGGATTGATGGTGATGGCTATAGCTGCCTAGTTGCGGGCCGCTCGAGGTCTGTCGGAGTCAGTCAGGCGCCGCCTGCAATAGATAGATGGTGATAGCCATCACCGCCCGATCGTTGTCGCCTACAGTGGACTGATGGTGATGGCCATCGCCACCCGATCGCTGTCGCCTGCAGTGGATTGATGGTGACGACCACAGCCATTCGATACTGAGCAACTTGAGACCGCATGGAGGGTTGAAGAGCTTTGACGTATACCCATTTCGGAGGAGTTCGAACTTTCAAAAAAAATATGGCTAGAGAGGATCACTCGGGAGGAACACTAGCTGAAGAAGCCCGGAAGGAGTTCGGCTCCCATAGATATCCGTCTGAAGGAGGGATCCAGGAGTCCGATCGAAGGTGTCTGGGAGGAGTTTGGCTCCTGAAGAAGTTCGGCCGAAGGGGATGTCTGGAAGGAGTCCGACCGAAGGGGATGTCTGGGAGGAGTCCGGCTCCTAGAGAAGTCCGACCGAAGTTCGAAAAGAGTTCGGCTTCTATAGGCGTCCGACTGAAGAAGTGTGGAGGGAGTTCAGCTTTCGCATGAGTCCGACTGGAGTTCGGCCGCTGAGGAGTTCGACCGAGGCTCGACCGCTGAGGAGTTCGGCTAAGGCTCGTCCGCTGAGGAGAGTTCGGCCGAGGCTCGATCGCTGAGGAGTTCGATCGCTGAAAAGTTCGGCTAAGGCTCATCCGCTGAAGCTCTTCCATGACTACTGATTGTACTAAATTGAGCATCAGACTGGACTTCGGCAGGAGCAGGGTTTATCCCCAACATATGCGTAGATTAAAAATATTTTAATCTAGTCTTCTGCTGCCTGTTTCGAAAATGTTTTGAAATCTGCATGCATAAAAATACCTAAATCTAATACCTAGAAGTATGTATTAAATCACTGCTAGATGTATATCAAAGATGCTTATATATGTATTAGATAGTTAATGAGTGTGTATCATTATACCACATAGTGTGTGTGGTGAACAAAATATTCTAGAAACTATATATAATTTGCTTGGAGGTATGTATTAGACTGTTAGATGACTAATTTACTAAGTATATATCATCTAATTATGTACTTTATATTGATGAACTTTATATTTTGGAAATTATGTATTAATTTATTTGAAGGTAAATATTGACTTGCTTGATGATTAATTTGATTGATATGTATCATTTGGCAATATAGTATATATTGATAAAAGATATATTATAAGAATGAGGAAGAAAGAGAATACTATATTTTTTTATTTTTAATTATGAGATAAATTCCTCTTAGTTGGAGGAGTCTTTCACTTTTAAATTTCTATTTTAAAATTGGTATTAGGAAAACATGGCAAACTATAAAGTCTACCCCATAATATTTTCTCTAGTGCCTGCCCCATATGACTTTTGTTCTAGTTTGTCAAATGCAAGGTTAGGGATTGGGTGTAGATTAGCCAGAAGAGTGTGAAAACTAATCGTTGAACCCTTGCTAATTCTATAGCTCCCATTAAGTGGTGTTGTGGAATATCTGGATGGAAAAATACACCAAGGTCAACAGCAAGGTTTAGCCTACTGAACAAATCTGGACAACAATTTAGCTTCAATTCTCCTCGTGGGTCTCGTTGCTCAAGGACTTAAAGCAAAGAAAAAAGAATTGAGCTTGCTCAGAACAACCCAACTTTACTTCTCAAATAGTGCCTAACTGGCTTCCTTTGGCAGGTGGGTCTAAGGTTAGTAGTAGAATCCAAGCTCCTTAGACTAAACTTCCAGGAAGTTGATGATATTCTAAGATGGGATTTCATCCGTAATGTATCCAAAGTCCAAAGCAGTAATTGGGCCATTTTATCAGTCTCTCCCATTCACCATTGGCATTGATAGATGGTAAGCAACAAAGATTTATTTCTCTCTCCTTTTTATGCTCAGTCAATATGTTGGCTCATAAATATCAAGAAATGAGGACCATTTCCAAACTGATCTCGTCCAATGACCACAGCTCATCATTCTCAAGGTCTTTGGAATTGATTTTTGTTTCAACTAAAGCCTTCTTTTAAGTCCTCTCTTATCCCACTGTCTTTAGATCATTATACTATGGTGGGGAGCCTTCCTACTACTCACCTTGGAATTCCCATCAACTCACCAAATTCTCAAGAATGGATTGAATGGCAGAAAAAACATATGGGGCAGGTGGTAGAGAAAAAATTTATAGGGTGGGCTTCATAGTTTAACATATTTGTCTTGACACTAATTTTAAAGAATAAACTTAAAAAGTAAAAAACTTTCCTGTTGACAAAGTCGTTGGTCCCGAGATTAAAAAGAATGTGGCATTGTTTTTCTTTCTCACTTTTAACACATATTTTTACTGCTACATCCTATATGGCCATATGATAACACTAAACAAATTAATCATAAAACAAGTTAATACATACCTTCAAATAAATT